>LR035977.1:5456-30639 GCA_900607525.1 Apocyclops royi
AAAAACAAGCAAGAAAATTATTGCGACTACAATAAGTTCCATAATTAATTTTAATTAAGCATAAGATTCCGTCACTCGAACGAGTTACAATTTCCTAGAGATTGGTTTGAATGTACTTATTAGCAAGGTTTATAAAGTATAGGTTGGTCACTTAGCCAATTTTCTTAGTATCTTCATATGACATCATAGCACGCAGAAAGCAAATAAAACAGGCCATATCTTTAAAATACTAGATTTGTCTAAAGTTTAATTTAGAATATTTATAGACAATTAGGCTAACTTCCATTAAAACTGAATATGAATACTCTAGTATTCAAGAAAAAAGCTCTTAAAATCTATGCTTTATGATGTCATCAAAAACATATGTTTTAGGGTAAAGTAGCTAAGTGGCCAACCTTGCTTAATAAATCTTGCTTATTAGCACATTAGATAAAATTTTCCATGTAAAACAATTGAGACCATAGACATCGTTTGTTCATGAAATAACTTGAAGGGGTGTTTTGGTGCTGCATGCGCGACCAAGACAGTGTGACCAAAATATCAAAGTAATATAAATAATTATAGCAATTATAAGTTACACTTTTCTGGTTCTTCATGAGTGACCTGCAGTCAATGTTATAAATGAATTACCATTGTATTATACGAGTTACGATTGAAAAGTTGGACCGTTTTATAAGTAACCAAAATCTTGCTTTTTTAATGAAGTGGGACAACTTAGTCGTAAAATATGATCGTAATTTTTTATAACATTGACTTCTGTTGTGACAGTTTTGTGACCTAACATAAGAAAGGTGGGCAGGTAATTAGCTTAGGTATTTAAAATGACTCTGATTGAGAAATTAGGACTTAAAAAATCCATTGACTGTAGCTCGATTGTTACCTGAACAAAAAATTATAATGAGCTCACCTTTGCTCTGGCTTCTCTGGCAGCTTCGGCCTCAGCAGCCATGGCACGTTGTAGTTGAATAGGCAGACGGACGTCTTTGCTGTAAATTTTTAATGGTACAGAGAGTGTCTTGAAATCTTCTGTACTTGTTCTAAGATGGCTCAATTAAGACTCAATAGATGCATAAAAGAATGAAGAAAACTTTATTCAAGGTTAATTCAGCCGTTCATTGAAAAGTACATAGAAATAGAGGCAGGGGGTGGCTAGGGGTCGGGTGTGTAGGGATCTTTTCAGTAAAATTGTGTCGTTTTAAAGTTGATACAGCCTTGAATGATTAAGATTTTATTTTTCATTGGTACTGCTTTGGGAAACGTATCGAGTTTAATCATACAGATTTTTCAAACACGAATGATCAACCTTTGACGTAGACAACTTTGATGGGGGCAGTTGAAATGCTGACTCAAATTCGAGTCCTTTTCGTTTAAAGGTCGATCTCTTGTATTTTATCAATCAGTCGCTTAAGGGAGAAACCTAAAAAGCTTAAATAGGCAGCTCAAAGCTATAGAGTTATTTAAAGTACACATATTTAGGGTCAAGTAAGATGCCTCTTACCAATACAAAAATTTTTTTGGATGTTTTCTCTAGAAAACTCTGTGTTACAAACCCATTAGAAATTTTTTTTCTTGTATCTTAGATGGCTTTTTCCGGTTAACCTTGTACAAAGGTATCTTCCCTGACTACATGACATGCAAGATAATAAAAAAGTTATAATTAAAAAGTCATGAAAATGAATGCACCGACATGAAAGGTATTCCCAAATGATTATTTTATGTCTGTGGATCATTTAGATCTCTAAAAGACTTTGGTCATGCAATATTACTCAAAAAAAGTAATCATCAATTTTATGAGTTTATTGACAAGAAAATGTTCTTTAGCGGAAGGAATGAGTCACATGCTATTATGAACAGTTTTCTATGAAGCACTCTGTTGTTTTCTTCTTAAATTTTAGGATATGGTCGCAGTGTCTTTTTCCCAAATTATGGCAAGGGGGATTCAGGTGCCCCCCACAGGGCTAGGGGCCTGACTCACTAAGTCTTTTTAGTGTTTTTTAGTTCAAAAAGTACAATTTTTTATTTTTTATTTTGCGACAATTTTTAAAATATTTTGATACCTTTGCTATTTTGCCATCACAACAAAAAAAATTGCTTTGTCATGTTTACAACTATAAAACTCACCTCGTGTGAAAAATATTTAAAAAAATTATCCTTTCGCAAAAGAACTAACTTATTGCTTCATTATCACATAATCATAACGCTGCGTACAACATAATCAACAATGTTTTTAATAGAAAATTTTCTATCTCACCCGTTTCGAGACTGTGACAACTCCCCTGAAGAATGACCAAATCATCTTTGAAACACAGACATCAAAAAACTTTATAGTCTATCAATGATATCTGTGGTTCAAGAATAGAATGTAAAAGCCTCGAATAGACGTGCGTAATCACGCAACATAAAACCCATTTGATTTATTTTAAACTTTAAAGAAAAACTCTAATGCGTTTTACGCAGTCTGTGTAGACAAGGCTTGAGAGAGAGAGAAAAAAAAGGATTCATATTGGTCCCTTCAAATAAGTTCGAATAATCTTCAAAGAAAAGTTCTACTCACATTTCTACTCTTTCGACCTTAATGCCCCACGGTTCTGTTGCTTCATCAAGGGCAGACTAGAGAGAAAAAAAACATTAAGACGAATGAAACAATGTGGGATACTATCAGAAAGACAAGATTTTTTTACTGAATTCAAAACTTGAATGTTAAGATTCGTTGTCACAGGCTCATAAAGGCTGCGTAAAACAGATCTGACAATTATATTATTTCATTTGTTTTTGTAGATGTTTTATGCAGCTGTTTTGAGTCAGTTAAAACTCCCTTTAAGAGGCTAGTCAGGGAATAGGTAGGACTATGCAGCTTACCTCCAGGTAAGCTTGTGCGCTTTAAATATCAAGATAATTTTGTTTATTTTACAAAAGACTAAATTTAAATCGGTCTGACATGAGATCCTTCGTAAAGTGTTATTCCCCTCATCAGCACTTCCCTGGGCTAGTACTTAAAAAAGATTGTTACATTCCTGGCTACAATACCCTGTACTTTCTTTAGCAATCATTTTAACTAAAATTACTATCTTTTCTTTTCTGGTACAAATCTGTTTTGAAAGATTTATTTGCTAGACATGTCTCTGATATTTCTCTTTATAATTCTATGGCTGAAATGTTTGACTACATAACTTCACTTAACTTGAGCCTTGCTCACATTTGATCGTACGACTTTGGGACTTGTGTACAATTGACTGTCTCAAGCTTTTGTTAGTTTTCAAGGATAGGTAAAAAAATAGTTGCATGCAGTGACTACTCTAAGGCAAGTTCACAGCCTTGCCAAATCATTGCAAAATTTATTTCTAACCAAGTCGCAAGGTTGTACGATCAAATGTGAACAGCCCTTTATGTAACTGCTGGGAACATTCTCAGATTGACAAAATTTGCTTATAAAATCAACAATTAGAAGTTAAGTTACGTTAAATAAAAAGTCAAAAATAGAAGCCTGCTTTGAAGTAAGCTGACTCTCATAAGTACACATAAATGTTTTCTCCATATTCAACGAAGGGTACAGCTTACTGACCTGCATCGATGAGGAGATACTTTCTCTATCACTGAGAATTTCATGTAAATTTTTTGTTCCTAGAATGTTCCGCAAAGTCGTTTGAGCCAAGAGTCTTGTCGAGTGGTGAGCATTTTCGACATTGGCCACCGACACGGTGGCATTCGACACTCTGTAGTAGACAACAGCGTCGACAGACACTGTCACGGAATCTCTTGTGAGCACCTGGGTGGTTATAAAAGTGAGATTAGCGTGCTGATTGACCTGAGCTTTCTTACCTGTCAAACAAACTTTAGAACCCGTACTTCCATCAAATGTAACAGAGTGTCTTGCAACTTAGACTTTTACTTTTATTATTTTATTAAACACTCTGTATCAATGTTTTAAATCTGATGTAACTAAGTTGGATACAGCAAATAAAAATTTTCAATTAATATTTCGTTCTGTTGCAAAGCTGGCTTGTTAAGACTAAACTATCCCTGTCTAGTAAATAATAAATCGAAATTCTTAAATAATATGGTCTAGCATTATAACATTGAAAGGTGAGGTCCAAAGTTTGTTCGGCAGGCGGTTGGGAATATGTCCTAGTTCACTGATTGGGTTTTTGGAAAAAGAATTAAATCGGGTTGAAATATTTAAGAAAAATTAAATTAACCAGAAGTCCCAATGGAAGCTGTAAGGTTTGAGCACCAATGGTATCTATGAAATTTCATAAATCACCAATTCGTTTTTATCGTTGAAGTCTGTAGTATAGATTTAAGAGAAGTGAAGCCCTGAGAATTGTGTGTACCTACGCATGCTCGAAACGAACACTGAACACAAGTCGTGTTTTTAAGGTGAATGTGTAAATGTATATTTTTATTCATGCAATTACATACAAAACAAACATTTAAATCATGCAAATATCATGCAAGTTGCTGAATTTTTTCAAGAGAACAGTTTGGATAAGCAGAGATCACTTCAGGTACAAAGTTATTTCCTCTATAGAATTGAAGAAGCTTATTAGTATTTGTAAAGAACGTTTGTAGAAAACTTCAGAATTCTCCACAATATGTATTGGTTTCAAATTTCACACGAAATTCTGTTGATGAAGTATTTATAATGTGATGAAAGGTAATTGGATTATTTCAGGCATTTTTTTTGTCGACAAATCGACAAGTATTTGTGTCGACAAATTATTTAAAAACCAAAAACCAGTTTTTTTAATGTCGGAGATTGAATTCACAAAAAAATCAACTTTGCGTTAGATATTTGGAGAATTCTAGTCAAAAGAATTTTTTTTTAACTATCACCAAGAAATTTTTGTGAATTCGTAACCTAACTTAATTTTACTTTTCTTTTCCAAAATTTACTGATTAGGGTTTAGGTGAATCAAAACTAAAATCGTCCCAGTTGATCGTAGCTAGCTAGAGATGGGTTCAGGCTGGCTTGACCCACAGTGTATCCCGGGCCACTTTGATCATTACTTTGAGAATGATTTTTTCTCATTACTCGACTCGGCCCGTTTAGGAAAATCTAGCCTTTGCACATCACTACTGTAGACTGATAGGTCTTCAGTATTAATGTATTTAAATGTTTTAAATCAAATTTATTTTCTCAATTCAATTAATTTTATAGGTTCTTTACAAGCTTAGCAAGTGTAATTGTATTTTTGTAGTGTCACACATAGTGAATAAGCCCCGATAGAGATAATGCGAGTATTTTGAAGTGGGGATGAAAAAAAAGATTTGGTAGGAAAAAAAAAGAATGAAGAGCGAGCCGTTCACTGTCCCTTCATGTTGATAGTTTGTATCGTTTTATCAAAAAAAAATCTTTTAAAAAATGTCATGTTTAGATATGAAACTGAATTTAGTTGAAGTTTGTTGAGAGGAGAATTTTGTTATTTAAATTTTTTTTCTTTCTCGTCTTGCGGAGGTCTCTCAGCTTTTTTTTAGAGCACGCCAGAGGTGGTTTGAATTTTTTGGCGGGAAAAAAAATGTAACCTTCGTTGATGCGCTAACAACCAAACTCTTAAAGAAGGTGGACAGTTTTACGAAATATCTTAAGAACTTTTTTGAGCTAATACGAAATAACTTTTGAAAAGATTGCAAAGTGGATTGTCTGTCATCATATTTCATTTTGATTTAACGGTTAAATTCCTATTTTTTTTGCGTTTTCCTATATTGTCGTGGGGTTAAATTTTGAACACTTAAACCTTAACTAAATCAAAACTATTGATGGGTACAGGCCCTAGGCCTGCCAGGAACACGAGGACCCTTATTGTGACTAGGAAAAACCTTTCAGTTTTAGATTTTAAAAAACTCATTTTATGTTTTCTGACATTAAACTCGGTACAATGTTCACAATGAATGAAGGCTAAGACACACAAGAGTGTGGTCTAAAATTTCACCATACCATGTTATGTATCTGAAATAAGTCACGAGTCTAAATTGTTAGCGCACTGTCTAGAAGGTCTTCGGCGTTCACTTTTGCTTTTTTTTCTTTACCTCTTGAGGTGGTACATCGAGAGTAATCGTCCTTAGATCGACCTTTTGATAACTCTCGATACATGGCAGAACGAAGAAAATGCCTAAAAAAGAGTGCTAGCGAGGTGAGAAGAAAATTAACCAAAAAAAACTCAAATAGAGAGAAAGAAAAGAAAAAAGAAAAGAAAAAAAAAATAACTAAGAATCGATTGTGAATGGGAACAATTTTGAATCTGGTTGGGTAAATGTTCGAATTGTGGCGACAATTTTATATCGCGACATAACGAGATCGCCCCTCAACCAAATATGGGTTTCAACTTCACGATACTGACCCGGGTTTAAGTAATATTAGGGTTAGTTAGAAATAGTTTGAAAAAATAGGGTTTTTTTCGAAGTGAGAAACTCACAATCGGAATAATGTTTTTTTTCTAGAAAATTTTAATTCCAGCGTCTACTTTTAAAGTAGATTATTATATTAATACATTATACTATTATTTATCATTTAAAAATTATATCTCGAGGGATGCTTCGTGAAGTTGAAAAAAAATCGTTAAAAGAAATAAAATAAGGTTTTTTTTTTAAAAAAATTGTTTTTTAACATGTTAAGTGCTTTCAAAAAATCTGTTCAAAGCAGTGATTTTTTAAACCTTCGCGGGAAGCTGTTGCAGTTTTAACTTAAAATTTTTTTTTTGTTCTACAAGAACAAAGATGCCTTTAGAAGAAAAAATCAAGGTGTCTTGCTCGTGCTAAAGAAATGGTCACTTATTGACAGAAACGAGCTAACTTATACTGTAAGATAAATACATTTGATTACGGGAAGGGAAAAATGAAATTATGATACGCTGCACCTGGTAAGGTCAAGTATTTTTCTTTCTGAGAATCATATAACGTCTTTTATTGTAGAATTCGGTTGAAGAAATCTCGAGACAGTGTTGCCAGATCTGGTAGAATTTCCAAAATATGGAACGGAAAATTTTAAAGTTGAAGGGGCTGTTAAGCATTTTTTTAGCGTTTTTGGTGAAATTTTTGGGGCAGTTGTGGCACCACTGTCTCGAGGTAACAACTATTCAGTCTACCGTGTAATCTATTTACCATGGTTCACGCCTCAGGGCACAAAACTAAAGGATATAGAAGGTATTTCTTTCAAACAGACAATCATCACATTTTCAAAAGGAAAACACAATATTTTTACACAGATAAAATTTCATCTTATAGGCGTTTCGCCAAAAGTGAGAAATGCCAAATTGCAAATAGTTGAACTGAAAAGAGAAATATTTCGTAATATAACAGCAAGAAAATATTACCATTAGAATAAAAAGGTCATATTTCAAATGGTCACGTTTCCCATATTGTCGCACTGTCACAAAGAAAATCTTGAAGTGTTCTATTTGATTTTAAACAGTAAGCAACCTAACCTAACCTAACAAACACGAGTATTCCCATTACAACAAGTTGACATTGCGACAAAATGGGATTTGCGACAAAATGAAACCTCCTGAACTGAATAACCATTTGACTAACGATCTCTGCAGTGACGGACTATCTTTTATATCAACCATGAATTTATTAATCAATATGTCCGATTATGCAGAGGTCCATGTTTTTTTTTCTTTTTTGACAACAAACAACGCACGGAGTTTTCAGCATAGACAAATTTATTAATTGACTTCTTGACTTCTGATCTCATGATCGATTGTTATGTAGTTCCTAATTTACTCACAAACTTAAAATGGCGCTAGTGCTCCATCCAAACAAAGTTATAGGAATTAAGAGAACGGCAGCTCTCTCTTTTTTTTTTGAGCAAAAACTACACATTTCTTGAATATTGTGTGCTAAGTATTATAACCAATAGTATATTTTCTTTTTTCTTCACACAAATGTGGTTATCTCGCCATAAACCATGTTGTAACAAAATTTGAAACGACATGAGATCAGGAGTCTATTAATATAAATGTCTATGGTTTTCTGGAGAAAACATGCATGAAAATTTTTATTATGGCCGTAAGAACCGAGCTTACTTCAACAGCAAAGCGACGTTTAAAGTAAAGTAAGCTGAATCGTTTGAGAAAAAACAGTTACCTATCTCATTACGAATGAAAATTATTATTAATTTCAAAAGAAATAATCGACTTTTTTTTCGTCTGAGCTAATATTTTTTCTCCAGATAACTCCGTGTTCCAAGGACAGTTGAACATTGTGAAACTTGACTCAATGCTTTGTAGACAGTTTGATGAAGGAAAAGCGGACGCTTCACAGTTAAAAGAAAAACATCGATTTACGTACAACGGGTTCTTCTATCCACACTAAAGATATTTCAATTTTATTCTTCACAAATCATCTGCGTAGAATTTTCAAGTACCAATTATAAAGCTTTCGTGGTTAGGACTGCTAGCCGTTAAAGGCTAACAAATGACTATCTATATAGATTAATAGCTCTCACGGCTAATAATCAAAGTATTTAAAGGACCTGATAAAAATGTTTTGTTTTAATGTTTTAAAAAATGAATCCGTTTTACATTTTAAAAAAATGTCTAACCAATATTAGTGAAGAATAAATTGTCATTTGTAAAACATCGAAATTGTGTAATGTCTACTTTCATACTAGTAGGCATTTTCAATTTTCGATATTTTTTTTCAAAATATAATCATATTTAGTTTTTACTATATTTTACAGGTATTTACAAATTTCCCCAGTAATGTACCTATGACATGAAAGTTATCGTCACTATGACGCAATCAGTCAACCAACCGGGTGATTCATCAAGCTTCTAACTACGATACACCCGGTACACAACACGCAACCTCGCACAACTAGACTGACTGAAAATGATGTCCCACTAATTCTTCCTACAATAAAACGTTAGCTTAGTTGGGAATACTTCACATTGTCAGTCTGATAAAGTGTATGAAAGGAGCTTTGAAGTTGAATATTAAAAGGTTGGCTGAAAAAGTCAATTGAAACTTTCAACTTAAACAATGTAAGGACCGAGTGTCTCACAAAATATTTTATTGCATAAATTTTTGTAAAAAAAACTAATTTGAATGACACTTGAATTCTTAATTGCACTTCAATAAATTATAATTAATTAAAAATACCTAATTAAATAAAACTTAAAAGGGGGTGGGGGTTAAATTATTAAATCATTACGTCAAGAAAATCAATCTCGAGACGTTAGTAGCAGAGCCCTAATTTGAGCTTAGTGTTGCAAGAAAAGTAATTGAAAAATGATCAAAATCTTGTAAAAATTCCACCAGATGTGATAAAATCGAGTGAAATTAAATGAAAATTTAATCTAGACACTTTTTTTATTGAAGCATTTTACTCTTAATAAACTTTCAAAGTATCTGCTGACAAAAAAAAAAAAAAAATTCATGTTATGAAATGAAAGTTATAGTAGCTTGTAAAAGAACATTGGGATGGTAGTTGAATATGCCCCATACATTGAGGTAAGTCTCCTACCCAATAATACCCAACTTCAAAATTCCTCTAATTGTTATATTACATAAAAACACCTACAATGCTACAAACTCTAATTCTGGCCTATGTTGCTGTGAGCATGGTCATCTATTTCTGATGGACTAGACACTCAGAAAAGCTAGCCTTTCTATGTGCAAACTGCAATCATATCAGCATTTTCAAAAGTATATAGCCTAGTTAGGTGTCTGGGCCTATAGACATTAGAAATACCAAGACAAAGTACACTTTTTAGTTTAATAAAACATTACAGCAAAGTCATTTGGCAAAGCATGCGGGACCAAACAGTGTGACTAAAAACATTTGTATCTAATGCATGTTTCTTTCACACTGCATTGGTCCCGCATGTTGTGCCAAACGACTTGCTGTAATGTTTTATTAAACTAATAAGTGTGCTTTGTCTAGGTATTTCTAATGTCTATAGGCCCAGACACTTTGTTGTGCCAAATGACTTGCTGTAATAGTTTTTCAAACTAACAAGCAGTACATCTAAGTGGCTGGGTCAGTGATGGTCTAGGCAAGGAAATACCTACTATTGAGTGGAATAACACTATACAAAGAACCTCCTATCAAACTAGTATTAATTTGACCTTTTGTAAAATAAATAAAATCAACTGAATAACTAAAGAGCACAAGCTTACCAGGAGGTAAGCCGTATAGTCCTATTCCCTAATTAGCACTTCCCTGGTCTGGGGTTTTTATAATGTCATTGGTCTAGTCCAATAGAAACAGCTCCAGTTAGCGTGTATGTACAATTGGCGTGAATGTTTCGTTTTTTTATTGTTGAGAGCTAGTTTGCAATAACATATATCTATGGTTTTTGGGGGAATTTCGAGTTACTTATCTTTAGGACCGGAAAACATGAAACTGCAAACCTCGTTTGCGTTCCTGAATACCAGAGTGATTCATGATTTTTTTTTTTTTTGCAAGTTTAATCTGAAATTTCGCGACCTTAAGACATCTCTATTAATATGTTTCAAAAACAGTGGATAGTCTTTTCACACAATTACAAAAATTTCTTAACAATGTTCACTTGAAACGCGATAATTTTGTGCAAAAAAATAACTTTGGGTGAAATATTAGCAAATATTTCTGTCAGATTTCAAATTGTCGCAATGTCAAATCGTCGAAAAATTAAAATTGTATCATTTTGTAATTTGAAAATAATAAAATTTCTAAACTCAAGTATGTTAAAAGGTCAGCTCTAAGCCCACAGGAATCCGCATTGCAACAAAATGGTAATTGTGACAATATTACGTTGCGACAATATGAAATAACACCGATTTTTCGATGAAAACTGAACCGGAAAATAGAAAAATAGATGTTGAAAAGTAAAAATAATCGATGTTCCAGAATTTTCTGAATCATTGAATCGAACTTTCTTCTCCTGCATTGATAATTTTTCATCGACATCTTCCGACTACCAAATATTTTCATCAGAGAAATGGAACGCAGTGTATATCTATGAAAGCAGACTAGTGTCCAGTGAAGCCAGAAATTATGTCAAAATACCACCCGAGACTAAAATATATTGTGTATAAGACACAATTTTTAGTTTTAATTTTGAAGCACTCCATCAGACCTGGCAACACGTGTCTAGCACATTCTAGATTCTTTTAATAGATATTTCACCAGATCTGGCACCACTTTACACGCCATCCTTTGATTCTCTATTAAAGTATTCCACCAAATCAAGCACTACTGCGCACTTCACCCTTTTTACACACATTTTCAGTGATAAGAGTAGAATTTCTAGGACGCATTTTAGTCCTAACACAAAAATCCTTTTTAAGTCTTATGGCCTGACTTATCTCACTAGGGTAAAAATTTGCATTGTCATTGCTATTTTCAAGACGTAGAAATCTTTGATTTATGCACAGTTATAAAAATTTTTGGTGGAATTCCCCCTAAAAAATTACCGAAATAAGACATAAGAAAGATTCTGTAAATGGAATCAATCACTCTGTTTAATCTAGATTTTGGTGGAATAGTCCCGGCGGTGCTTGGCATCATTTATTCAAAGACAAGTCAAGCTAAAAAAAGGAGCTCTAAGCTAAAATTAGAAAAACTTTTGTTGTTAATACGGTGAAATTTTAAGACCTGTTTAGTCAATCTTGCCATGAAATATAATATAGAGTATTTACTAAAAATTTCGCTCTAATGTATAACAACATTGAAGGATAAACTGGTTAAGAAGGAATTCAATTAGGATGGCGCGTTCAAGTTCTACCGAAATAAAGTTTTACAACATAGACTAGTCTGAGAATGGGTGTAGAAATTAAGTTGATTATGTCTGAAAAAACTAAGTACGAATTAAAGTTTCGTTAAACAAGAATTCAGACTTGAAATTCATTTTAATGAATTATCTTTGTAAAATAACCAAATTCGCGTTTGATCACAAGTTTGTATGGACAGATTGCATGCATTGTGTACGTAGCATATGTTGTATGTTTTGTACACATGGATGTATCCGCAACATACACACAAAGTAGGTACATACATACACGCATAAAATGCAGAAATATGTAGTTTAGCACAAAAACCTAAGTGTGCAGTATGTATACATACATACATTGTATACATTGTATGTAGACTGTTTGTACGCTTTACATACATTTTATGTATGCTATAGACACTCAATGAATGCTAAGTATTCACTGTACTCAAATACGCAATGTATACAGCCTATGCATACAAGCTTGTGATAAAATCAGAATGGGGCTTATGTAAGCTGAAGTGTTTGATAAAAAAGTGAGCTCATATAGAATAAAAAAGTTTTTTTAGAGATATGGTCAACTTATTTCTGAATCATTGGTTTAATATCACAATTATGAAAAGTAAAAAAAATTCTTTATTATCAGACTTGTTTAGCGTTACATCATAAGATACTTTTGAGTGTAAATTAACTTTTATAACATTGATACCTGATATGTGGTAAAAAAAAATAATGATTGGATATTTGAATACTCAATTGCTATCAACTTTAGGGACCAAATCAATAAAATATAAATTTTTTTAATGTGGTCCCAGGCAGATTTATAGTTACATATCACCATTCTTAGATTATTCAAGAATAAAGGTTACACAATCAAAAATAAAAATTTATTTATAAATTAAAAAAAATGTTTTTGATAACATAGTTACCTTGGTCCAGTTGTAAAAAATGTTGGGTTGTAAATTACAAACCAGATTTTAATGAACTGGCTCCTTGTGAATTATTTTCAGATGAATACCTCCGAGAAATATTAAAAGTGCATCGAAAACTATTTTTTTCAGTGTGTGAAATACGCTGTATTGGACCAGTGTTGCTAGATTTGGTGGAATTTTCAAGAAATTAAAATTACATGGTGAGAGTGCGAAGCTGTGCTTTAATTTTGGTGCTTTTTAAATCATATTTCTAGCAACACTGAGTGCATCAATGAATCACTCAAGTATTCAGTACTTTTGGTGAAAAATTTTAGACACTTAGGACACTGTATTAAGGTGCTGACACACGAACAATTATTTGTGTGAGTTTGAATGTGACGTCAAGAGAATCTTTGCAAAAGTTTCGGCTCTCTAACAAATTTGTTATATTCATCAAAACCTTTTCAGAAGATAATTCATAGTACAATGTTTTTCAGTAATCCTAGGTTAAAAGATTTATGCATCTCTCAAACGCTATATGCTACTCTGCAGTTTTTTATTCATAAATCTTTTAAAGATTATCCGAAGTTAAGAAGGCTTAAAACTAAGACAAACAATAAGACATGTATCAAGCTAAAATTTTACATAAATCCTGACCTAATTTAACTAGCGAATAGATTTAATTCTTGTCTTAAATGACTGCAGATACTACAGTTCAATCACCTCATAATTAGTTAATTGGTCATGAGAATTTATAGTTTAAAAAACCAAACCTATAGTAAAAGGCATTTTATTACAAGTTAATTTCCTTACAATCCTCTCTTTCTTTCTGTCTGTCCTTTTTCAAATAAGCTAGCTTGTTTTTTGTGTCTTTTAAAATGCAGGAAATTTGATTTACGAAGCCGTAGGCGAGACTTCTTTAACTTGAATTATTTCGTTCTAAAGGGTAAGATGACAGATGGTTACAGAAGCAAGAATAGAAAAGATAGAGTTAGAGAGAAGAAAGAAAGCAGAAAGAAAAGAAGAAATACAAATGTTGAAGAAAGTACAAGACAACTGAAATTAGATAAAAACAAAGACCTCGTGAGCGCCAATAAAGAAGAAAGATTAAAACACATTCAATGAAATGAAAAAAAGCTGTAAACAAAAACTCGACTTGCTAATGATGTAGAGATCTGTCGAATCATTTTCAGACTCGAAACGAGGCTAGTCTATTTCATTTTTTGTCTCAATCCCGATTAAGAGCTGATCTTAATAAAGTCTCGAATCTCGAGTTTATGTCAATGTGTGCCACATCCCTAATGGTTAAGTTTTAACGAAAGAAAGAAAGAAAGAAAGAAAGAAAGAAAGAAAGAAAGAAAGAAGGAAAGAAAGAAGGAAAGAAAGAGAGAAAGAGAGAAAGAGAGAAAGAAAGAAAGAAACACAACTGTACAGACAGATAAAGAGAAAAGAAGTGAAAAATCGTTGCCTGAGGCTTGTAAGCCGTTCAAAGTAGTGGCCTGTTTGTTCTAAAAAGAATTTGGGGTCCAATCGCTGTTTCGCTGAATTTCATTTCAATCTGTTTTTAAAAATCTTAGTTCCATTCACATAATGTCATAATAAAAAGCTTAAATCTTTTGCGACAGTTTTGCATTGTGACAATATAACCTTGCGACAAAGGGGGAATTTCAACAATACGTATTTTTCAAGAAAGAAGGCCATATACAATTTTGATTTCACAAAAATTTTGTCAGAGATCAATGTGCCGTAATTTCAAAGTCAACTAATATAGAATATTCTAATCCAAACAAATCTTATAGGTGGGGGGGGATGTCCCCTAAGCTTGCCCAGGGACCCCCCCCCCCGGGGTCTGCGACAATATGAAATTTCACCTTTAATTTGATTTAATCTTTTTAATAGGACCTTTTTTTTTCATAATATGTAAAGATTTCGAGTTGACAGTATTGGGAAATTCAGTAATAGGACAGCGCAATATTAAAATGTGACAAGTCACTTTTTTTGGGCCAAAATTTGTCCTTGAAGCCTCAAATTTATGCCTCCTATTTGAATTTCCATGTTGTTGTAAAAACCTCTTCATAAAATCTGAAAAAAAATCCATTTCTAGAATGCCGCCTCTAGTGCAAGAAAGAAACATTAGAGATAGGTTCGGTACATTCCTGAATCTATCTCGACTCGAGACGTTAGCTCAATTTATATATACCCAACTTGTGTACTGTATTGAGGAAATAGCTCTCGACACCTGATTTTATCCTTGCACATCCCTAATCGATAAAGTCAGCGTACAAATACCAAGGAAATAAGATTTTTATGGTCAATTTTGAGTTAGGTCATAAAAAGATTTTAACAGCAACTTAGTTAACCCTTCAAAACTTTCAAAAGGTATCTATTACCACAAGGTGTACCGTTTGACATTATAAAGAACCATTAAATGTTGGTTTTCGAACGAAACTTTCACACAAAAAAATTTGCTTCAAACTTTTGCAAAGATTCTCCGTGGTGCTTCAGTGTGTAATGACAATGACAAAGCATTTTTTTTTGTTCTTTAACAGATACTATTTTTTTTTCGTTTGTGTTTTGTGTTCGGGTCTACCTCTTGGGGGGGTACCCCCAGTGTTATGGTCCGCATATCCACAACCTCGTGAGTTTCCACACAGGGTAAGCCAAAATGGAGGCCTGTTCATATCAAAGAAATCAAAATTAAAAACTTTACGGTGTTGCTAAAACTTATCGAGGGGAAATTTGGTCTTCTTGGTGAAATACTGACGACTTTCTATTCTTTACTTCTAGCAAACCAATTTATTTTTCAAACTTTAAATTGAATTAAAGATACAAATCTATGTAGTTGTCACTACACGTTGGAATTTGGTGTTTATTTTTTAGCAGACTTAGCTTCAAAATTGTACATCGTTGAATCGAATAAATTTCTCGCAAATCGGTTTGTGAAAATGAAAGAATTTTAAGTATTATCAGATTACGACAAAAAATCCACTATTTGGTTTCGGCGTGAGGCTGAATTCCTCTGAAAAACCTAAGAAAATCTTAAAATCTTGGAAACTAATCTTAGATGTCTTTCGACAACCTAGAGACCCATTAAGATTTTCTTAACAACTTGTGTCAAGTTGGGTCCATGATTTGTAGCAGAGTATTGTCTTAGATCTAAAATGAATATATACATTTGTAATAAGTACATTTAATTACCTAAGATACGATTTAGGATTAAATAATATCAATTTAATATTCTGATTATACTTAAGCATTTTGAAAACTGCAAAATCTGGAAGAAATTTTGGAATTTCCCCAAAAACTGGCAGCACTGGCATTCGCTAATTTCGATAATTTGAGAGGATTACTCAAAACTATTTCAAGCGGTCAGACAGTTTATATTGAAAAGTGATAAATCTTAAATCTCTCTTAAGTCTTGAAAAATTTTTTACATAATTTTTAACATAAAATTAAAACCACTAAAAGATAATACATATTCTTTTCTTTTTTTACTAAACGTTCCATCTTTCTGACTAATGGTCAGTATCACAGAGCAAAAATGATTTTTTTTATACAAAAGGAGAAAAAGAAGATTTTCCGTTTTTTTAAAAAATCTATTCTTCACTGATGCATGAAAAATAATTTACATGAAAAGAATTCGTAGACTTTCCTATCTATGCATCATACTCAGCACTTAGGGTCTTGCCAAACGATCATTATTCCTGAGGTCATATTAAAAATTGTCACTTTTCACATCTGAGACAATCTTACATTGCTAATGCCTCGGTCACATAACCATTGGGTCAAGCGCAAGAAACCTTAAGCCTAGTTTGTTGTACAAATGCAAAAAAGTATTTTTTTTGTGCAACTGGATAAACTTGAGGTTTCGTGCACACAATTCAGTGGTTATGTGACCGAGGCTTTAGTACTGGAAGATTGTATCAAATTTGAAAAGTGACGACAAAAAGATGAAGGGAAATCGAATGGAAAAAAAGTTCCCTTCTGAGTTAATACCTTGCTCGTTAAAAAGCTTGAGTCCTTTTAAAAACCCAGTAGCCTAATATGTATCAGAATGACTATATTAACAAATGCTTATTCTATTAATTGGGTCCCCCCTTTACTACTAATAGTTTTAGACATCTAGGCCGTTTGATCTGTAAGAATTATTTCCCGTGTTGTGTCACCCGGTAAGAAAAAATCTTTTGAGACTTTGAATCATTTTTTTTCTTTGATCGCGTATTAAATCGCGAATGTATTAAAAAACTTCGTTTTAAAATGATTTTTTCTTCAAAGATGTCCCCAATAAACAAAAATGTGTTTGAAAATAGAAGATCTCTGTATAAAATGTCGTTTACACAAGCGTTTGTAGATATCAATAAAAAGATTTGGTCGTTGCCTCCCCCAAAAACACTCATGTTCAAGTCTTCTGTGGTGAGATTTTTGATCTTTCAAAACTGGATCAAGGACATCGGCGTATTACTGCAATATTCTTGCATTTTTCCGAAAAAAATGGGTTTGCAGATGCACTAAAAATTTAAGAATTTTGGGCCTTAAGAACCACAGCGACAAAAGTTCTTACGAAGATCTTCGATAATTTTAAACAGTTAACTTAAGGGCTGTTCACATTTGATCGTATGACTTTGCGACTTGGTTAGAACTACATTTTGCCATGATTTGGCAAGGCTGTGAACTTGCTATAGGGTAGTCTCTGCAGGCAACTATTTTTTAACCTATATGTGAAAACTATCAAAAGCTTGAGACTGTCAATTGTACACTAGTCGCAAAGTCGTACGATCAAATGTGAACAAGGCTTTAAGTTACAAACATCGACATTCGATTAACTTAACTTACGAGTTCTTTTGTGAAATTGGCTCCTTTTTTCTATATACTTTAAAGATAATTATGATTCTTAATATATAATATAGATAGTTTTATTGTTTTCTAAAAAGCATTGAAATGTTTGCGAGAAATTAATCAAAATATTAGAGATTTTTTTTACATATATAAGCTCATATAAACCTCAGACAAAATTTGAATTAAAAGACAAGAAGTTTCTGAAATATGCCAGTGCTGCCAGTTTGAGTGGAATTAAGGGAGATTTGGGGAAATTTTTGTTTAAAGAAATAAACATTAGGATGTTTTGGATACGGAATAAAATCAATTTTATACACAGTATATAAAACTTTAAAAATTATATAATAATACATTATATATAATAATATTCGATGTTTCACACATCTCCTGAAATTTTCTGCTACTTTAAAAATATCCAAATTTATTTTTTTTATAGTATTACATTTTTTTGTGTGTCACCAAAATGACTTAATCTAAATGTAAGTTATACCATTTGAGTGATTAGTCCTGAAAGTTCTAACGACTGACTTGCTAAGCTAGGCACTTTATTAAAAATAATGTTTTTATTTTAAGTTTTAGATTGGCAAGCTTTGTTAATGTTAGGAATATGTATGAAATAACGAAAATATAAATGATAAATGCATTAAAAACAAATCTCAATCAAATATCATTTTCAAAGGTGTGTGCCAAGATTCCAATATTTTGGGGAAATACTCAAGTACATGAAAAAAACTAAACTTCCGTTACAAACAGTTAGTTACTGCTACTAAATCTCATTTAGGGTTTAAGTACTTGGTGTACCTTTGAGTGTTTTATTGGGTCAATTCTACAGATAAAATTAAAAATTACAAGTAACAGCTGATGTGACTGTAGAATGAAACATAGCAAAAAATTTTAGGAAGAAAATTTTCAATTTTTTTTTTTGTAATTTGTAAAAGATGTTCACATATGAAAAAAAAAATCTGATCAAATCTTGAATGTATCGACTCGAATATTGATCTTGGCAACCCCGAAATTTCAAAATTAGAAATTGTTGCCATTAGTAGATATCCCCCAGGCTTTCATACAATTTTTTTTCGAAAAAGCTAGCTCATTTATCAACTGACTTCAAAAATATCTGCATTTTTATAAAACCTAAGTTACACTAGAGTAATTTGTACGAAATTACTATCGATATTTTTATATGACAAAAGCCAAGCTCTCGTTTCATTGCACGATGTGCGACGGGTTTGCTTCACATAATTTCAACAATGTAATGTCACTAGCAGTGTTGCCATAAATTTCATCAAAATTTGCCCTAAATCTGAATAAAACAATGTATGCTCTAGTTAGACTTATTTTTAGACACAAAATTACATAGTTCCAAATGTAAGGTAATTTCCCCAACTCTGGCAAAATTAGCAGGCAAGCCAATCGCACGAATCTCGTACGCGCGGTCATCCGACGACCGTCGCAGGTATATGACATTCACGTTCAACAATGGTCGTACGTCGCAAATCCGTCGCACGTTGTAGGTACGACGAAATGAGAACGAGGCAATGATTAAGATAAATTAAATTCAAGATAAAAAGGGGCCGAAATGTTACCTGGTCCTTTTGAACCACCTTCTAATAAACGACCCAGCCTAAATATGACTGCTCTTTCATATTCTTGAACAACCTGTGAAGAAACAAAAGCTTTGCATTTCTTACGGGGAGGACAACAGTATTGCCAGAAACGTCATCAAAACGTCACCAGAATCTGAACAAAATAATCTATACGTATTCTTCAAGTCCTTCTACGATGAAAAATTTTTTAGATACGATTTTAAGGAATTTCACAAGACCTGGCACTACTGTTACTTGCGCACACAACTTCTTTCAATACATTCCTATGAAATTGATAAATATAAGTCAAATTAACAGTGTGACCAAATAAGATTGTTGTCTAGTTAGCAATGATATGTTTGCAAGGCCAAAGTCTTACCTTAAAACAAACACAGAGTGAAAATGGCAATGTGACGATGACAATAAGCCACGAGAAAGCTGTGAGGAGCCAGCCACAGATACCTAGGCCGACATCTGTATCGCCTGCTGAAACAAAGATAGAAAAGGACTTAAAACTCTTTGGGGACCAGAGGTTCCTGTGGGACATGAACATCTAAAAACACATCTCATTGTACCCAGTATTAAATATTGATTTTTTCTCAGAACTGAGTTGGTCAAGTTTGACTTAATCATCAAAACATCAGCAATTAAGATGAACTTATAATATCATTGGGGCTTTATTTAAGGTACCTGGTATAAATTTTGGGGCCTGAAATTTATACAAAAGACAATGTCTTATTCAGATTTTGGTGAAATTTTAGGGAAATTTCTGGCAGCACTGAGTACTAGTCAAATTTTAGCATTTGCTCAGTAGTTATACATAGCTGATATTTTCGTAAGTTGTCTCATCTAAAACATGAGGCAAGAGAGGTTGGAAATACTTAGTCATCTCAAAATTGAGATGAGATGACTTACGAATATGTGTGCATTTATATTGAAATGTTAGAATCGAGTCGATTTTCGTACTCAACCATACACTACATTCCTAAGAAATTACGATTTTTATCTGCAATTAGGTTTATTGTGCACGAAATTGATACTGACTTGATGAGGAAGGACATTTTTACAGACAATTAAACACGAACTAAGATAAAAAAATTGACAAGATTCTTTGACTTTTAATTGCATTCCTAAATCAATGTAATTGTTTCTGTTTTTACCTTTCAACAAACTTCCTTAAACGTTTTAGACTTATTTGATTCTTACAGCGGCACGATGTTATAAAAGTAAAAGCTTAATTAGACTCCGTTAAGTTAATTACTTGGCAATAGATTTCTATACCATGAATGCTCAGCCCTTTTTACTATTTAATATCAATTAAATTAAATTAATAATAACTGTTCATTTTGTACGTTCATTGTATATGGTTACGTATCTTTTTAAGAATATACACCCCTGAAATAAGCATAAATCGTTTTTATTGTTTAAGGGCTGTTCACATTTGATCGTAGGACCTTGCGACGTGGTCAGAACTACATTTTGCAATGGTTTGTCAAGGCTGTGAACTTGCCTTTGAGTAGTCATTGCACGCAACTATTTTTTAACCTGTATTTGAAAACTAGCAAAAGCTTCAGACAATCAATTGCACACAAGTCACAAAGTCGTATGATCAAATGTGAATAAGGCTTTACATACCTAGATTAAAAGATGAATCGATTTTAACACGTGATTACAAATTGTGATGAAATATTCATGCATTCAATTCTCATTCAAATTTTAAAAGGAAAAATAAAAGCTCAGATATTTTGAGAAAAAATATTTACAGCTGTAGTCACCTAACCGTTAGATCGTGAGTGAGAAACTATAAGCTAGTCTGTTGTCCAAATAGTAACAAGTATTCGTATCTGTTTAGCACGATAGACTTCTATTTTTGTTTGCGTGATATAAAGGTCATATGACCATACCTTAAAAGAACAATTCTACTTTTTTTCTTTTTAAAAAAGAGAGATTTATTGAACGGGCATTAGAAGATCTTATAAGCAATCCAAATTGAACCAAATATATGTATGAGTTATATAAGATAAGATAAAATATATAAGATTATTTTCTTATTTTATATTAATTAGTCGTATCACGAAATTAGGTAAAAATATTACAACACAAATCTCTGTAAAGTGCAATTAAGTCATTAATTATTATTTAAAAATTATATGTTTGTTTAATAGGTATTTAAATAGCTTAAAGTACAATCAAGTCATTAAATATTGTTAAAAATGATTTAATTAAGAGAACAGGCTAGCTTACCATTTTTTTTGAAATGCCACTTTTTAAACTTATTTATTAAAGCTGACATTATCTCAATCATAACTTGACTTATCTTAATACTGATCAGTTTGAAAAAGCTAGCACATTTGAAAAAAAGAAGATTTTTGGTCATTTTATTTAAAGGAAAAAAACCCATTGAGATCTGAGATACATTCCATCTCATTTCATTTCGATTGAGCAATTTTAGAAAAAAATAAAATAAAATGAAATTTTTTTTTCTGTGCAAAAACGGTCGATACATTTTATCGCGGTCAAAATCAATTTCAGTTTTTTTTCCTTTAAATTGTTGAAAAATTGTTCCTTAGAGAGTGAATTTGGGATCAATTTCAAATTCTCAAAGTGTCTAGAAAGGCCGGTTTCAAGCGTGGTCCAAAAAAATTCCACCAAAAACTTAACAAAAAATTCGTTCAGTCGCTATTCCCAAAATGTAGAAGTTTCAAAATGGTGCAAGTTGCAAATAGTCGAGCGTACCCTTGTGTCCCTACGTCAAATTGATGGAGTATTGTCCAGGTATCAATGTTATTAAACTTATTTTACGCGAAAAGGCATGTTTACTAGTTAAAAGCTAGAAAAGTTTGTTAATAAAGTTTTAGAAAGAGACGTAGCTTAATCGCATAAGCATTTTCCAATATGCCTCGCTATAATGAAAATAAAAGTTTTCTTTATTAATAAACTTGTGTAGCTTTCGCACGTAACCTGCATTTTCGCGTAAAATTTTCTAGGAAATTAGTCATTGATTGAAATAAGCAATTTCAAAATTTTACAACTTTGAACAACTTTTCAAATAAGCAAGCCTGTTTTTTTTCTTTTTCTTTTAAACGATAAAAACTATTGCATGACTGAGATTAGCATTTTCTTGAAATAAATCTAAACTTAAAATCCTTTGTTAAAGCATTGCTTGTTAGAACAAGATGTAAGTGACATTTATTAGACAATTTGTCAGGCAAGAGTGGAAATTAAGACCCTTTAGTGATAAGCAGTGTTGCCAGAAACAATATATTTTTTTTCACCAAAATCTGAACAAAGCTTTGTTTGTTCCTCAAGATACAAACGTTCCTGGTCAGAGTTTTCAGGAAATCCACCAAATCTGGCAGCATTGGTAACAGGGGCAAGGTTGCCAGATGAAAAAGGATATTAATAAACTTTGGTGAAATGCACAAGTTTCTTTTACTACAATCCAAATTAATGCAATGATATTTATTTTAAGCTGATGCTTTTGTAAGGTCTATGATTTTATAATTTACATTGTCCATATATTGCAAAAAACCACAAATAGGCAATTAATGGAGATAGGGATAGGTTCAGTCATTTTTAAGATTTGAAAGTGTTGTAAAGAAATCCATGCTGGATCATTTTATTACTATTGAAAGACGTTGATCTAACCGTAACGAAAAAATTGTTCAAGATTAAAAAAATATTATAAGAAGATACAAATACAGAAACAGATAAATAGAGAAAATAGATAGAGAAAGAAAAAATGAAAGGGCAGAGAAAGAAAAAATACAAATTTCTCTGGTAAAATCAATTTTTTTAAAAATCAGTTCGAAGGAAAATTTTTTTTTCACCTCTACGATTTTAAAATGTCAGTTTTGTTCCGTTTCCTTGTCAGATACATTTCAATGACTTTTCTTTTCTTTTCTTTTCTTTTCTTTTCTTTTCTTTTCTTTTCTTTTCTTTTCTTTTCTTTTCTTTTCTTTTCTCTTCTTTTCTTTTCTCTTATTTTCTTTTCGTTTCTTTTCTTTTCTTTTTTTTCTTTTCTTTTCTTTTCTTTTTTCTTTTTCTTTTTCTTTTTCTTTTGTTTTCTTCCTTTCTTTTCTTTTTTATTGTCTATTTTGTTTCTAATTATTCATTTATTTGTCATTTTAAAAGAAAAATGAAAGAAGAGAAAAAAGGATAAAGAAAAAAGTTGAAAAGAAAAGAAAAGAAAAAAAACAGCAGAGATGAAAAGAGGAGGAAGGAAAAGGAAAAAAAAACAGGAGAAAAGAAGTGAATAGTTTGAGAAAAAAAAAGAGCAGAATGGAAAAGAAATGAAATGAAAAGAGTAGAAAAAAGATGGAAAAAGAGAAGAAAAGATGTAAAAAGAAAAGAAAAGATAGAAAAAGAAAAGAGAAGAGGAAAGGAGAAAAGAAAAGAACAAAAATTAGCCATTTTTTTCAGACTTATTTAACTTTATATTTTTTCATAACAAAGTATTAAAGCATTGACATGAAGAAAAACTTGATTCAAACAGTTTAATGCATGGAAACAATGTATTTTAGTTAAGAACGGTGGTGCCATATTTGGTGAAATTTACAAAAACTTTAGCGCCTAAAATTTGCCTCAGTTTGGAAATTCAATCTTTTTTTCACATAGCTTTTGGTGAAAATTTCATGACATTTCTAGCAATACTGTATGCACCTATGAGATCTATCATGTTGTTTAAATATGAGTACATGACAATACAGTATTGCAAGATATTGTAGAATTCCACCAGACATGAAGAAAAATTTAATTGGGTATGTGTATACGTATTAATGTATAGTTATGCTAGTTGAATGTGCTAATTAGTATTGCTAGCATGTTCTAAAAATCTTGCTAAAATTCTTCTTTGTGAAAAAATCCACCTAATTCTATCACAGTTCGGTGCTGCTAGAAAAATCATCAATTTTCTACCAACATCAAAACTTTTATTTATGTAAAGGGTGTGATTTCATATTATTGCAGTGCAAAATAGTCACAATGGGGCTCACGGGTGTACCCTTGGCAGGTCTAGGAGCTAATACCTTAATAAAGGTTAGGTTAGATCGGAAAACTAAGATATCAATTCCATTCTTATTCATCTTAGGAATTTCGATATTGTGGAAATTTGATATTTTGAAATGCAAACATTTTGAAATGCGACATTTTGAAATGCGGCATTTTGAAATTTGATATTTTGAAATGCGACATTTTGAAATGCGACATTTTGAAATGCGACATTTTGAAAGCATCTAACTGAGTTTTGATAAAGTTCTTTTGGTGAAAAATTTCACCAAATCTAGCTGTTACTTTCATAAAAAGAAGTTTCGCGTTTTTTTGCAGCGATCTTGTAGATGTTTTGCAAAGCAACGTTTCTTTTCAAAAACTTTTTCTGTTCATTGTCTCTTGTCAATAAGAAGAATATCAGCTTTCAGTTACCAGGAGAATTCCAGTTTGAAACATTGATCTATATTTATCATTTGCGTAAAATGCAAAACATAAGTCACAAAGTACCATCATAGTTTATTTTCTCATTAATTATTTATTACAACGAGTGTTGCCAAAAATGTCATTAAATTCCACCAAATCTAAACAATCACACCGTCAAACGTCTTAATTTTTGCAGGAATCCCCTTTTTGTGACGTCATCAATACCATAAATATCCGACAATGCAACATTAAATATCTTTTCAAGACGCGATATCCCGTTTTGCGAAGAAAAGTTTTCGGATGCAGCAAAAATTGTTTCAAAATAATCTAGATCGCGGCATACCAGGAAGTGCACTTAGCATTCGTGCGCAATTCTATTTTATTCCTTCTTTTCTTTTCTTTTCTTCTTCCGGAATAATCGCCTGTCAATCTTTTTTCTTTGCCCATCCTATTTCTTTCTTTGTTTCTTTCTTTTTTTTTCTTCCTTTCTTTTCTTTTCTTTTCTTTTCTTTTCTTTTCTTTCTTTCTTTCTTTCTTTCTTTCTTTCAATCTTTCTTTCTTTCTTTCTTTCGTTCTTTCTTTTCTTTCTTTTCTTTCTTTTCTTTCTTTTCTTTCTTTTCTTTCTTTTCTTTCTTTCTTTCTTTCTTTCTTTCTTTCTTTCTTTTCTTCCTTCCTTTCTTTCTTTCTTTTTCTCTTTTTCCTTACTCTAACTTTTGTGACTCTTTTGCGAAAATGGGATTGG
>LR035977.1:30739-58421 GCA_900607525.1 Apocyclops royi
ACAACGTACATTGAAAATGTTAGTCCTTAAATCTAAAACTTAAAACTAAAACGAATCTTGAGAATAGAGGCAAAAAATCAATTATTAGTAATAAAAATATTCTTAATGACTAAGTTAGTTCGTTTAAAGTAAAGAAATTCCTTCGAGAGGCTTCTCGTGACAACTTCGAAGATTTGACACTATGACAATTTCAAACAAGGGAAAAGGGCAAAATTAGAGAAAAATATTTGGCACAACTGATCTGGGAATTAGTCTGGCACTTTTAAACACCCTCCACCCTCAACCATCAGGGGCAACAAGTGTTGCCAGATATTGTGCCAAAACTCAACAAAAAAAATTCTCTTAGCCAAATAAACATTCCTTTCTATACCTGAAATTTCCCCAGAACTGAAATCATTGAAGATAATCACAAAATAATGATAGACGCTCTAACTACTTTTACATCCTTTCCTTTTACATTCAGTGGTGCCAGATTTGGTGAAATTCCTCAAACCTGGAAGTACATATTTTTTTATGTTATATGATTCATGTACATGCGTAGACTTTGGTGAATTTTTAGCCTGTAAATGGTATTTCGTAATTCATTTTGGTGAAATATCAAGGACATTTCTGGCAACACTGACCTCTTCTCAACCCTTAAATTTAGGAACCAAGATTAGTTTTTCAAGAGTTATTGGAAAAAGTCAAACTAACCCCTTTTAAAGCTGAACAATAACAGTAAAGCTAAGAAAACTTTAGACTAGCTTGTCAAGAAAAAAAGTTTTTCTTCTGTTGTTAAGACCTAACCTACTTTTTCCTGAGAAAAAGATCAGTTTTAAAGAACACTATTTGTCTTTTTCAGATCAACAAGGCGTCTAAAATGATTCAATTATAAAAGTAATTTGGTTGTGAAATACTGTAGTTTAAAAATGATTGAAGTATGAAATTATACAATTCAGACTAGTTGCAACTTACTAAGCAATTAACGAAATTACTTGTTTAGTTTTGGGAAAATTCCACCAAATCTTGCACCACTGATCTTTTCTAAAAAAATTTTCTGCTCTGAAAACAATTAGTATCAGGAAGGAACTACACATCAGTTTCATCGTAGGTCAAGATTTTTTTTTGAGAAAAAAAACAAGATTTTTTTCTTTGTGTATTATGTTGTAAATGGCTTTCCGTTGCAAAATTATTTGCTGTAATGAAAGGTTATTTTCTGGTGAGACCATAGACATCTATGTTTTTTGAAGGAACATTCGTACAATAGTTCATACACGAAATAATATACAGGGTGGTTGTTCACAAAAATTCTTACGAAAATTCCTAAATCTTGCAATCTTAGATATCTAACAGCCATTTTCATTTAGCTTAAGACAACAGAGATAAGATAAACTTTTTATAAAATGTTTTAAGATTTTCGTAAGAAATTTTGTGAATACCCACCTAGGCCAGTGGTGCCAGAAATGTAATCAAATTTCACCAAAATCTAAGCAAAGATATGAATGCACAAGTTATGTAAAGTGACCCTTTTGACACAACAACGCTTATATTCTTTTCTTTAAGAATTCCACCAGATCTAGCAACACTGTTGTGAATATTTCTAATATTAAGATATCTCAGGTATTTCAAAAATCCATTATACGTCAATTGGAAATCGAAAAAATTATGATTGTTTCCAAAAAATGCGTTATGAGCAGTGCTGCCAGATTTGGTGGAATACCCTAAAATCTGCTGGTCCGGCTCGAAGTACCGTTGTAAATGAAACGAAAAACCGATCGCATATCTCATCGAAATCTTTTCTGACATTTTCTCGCGAGATCGTTTCAATGCGTCATTTTGTATTTTAGCATTTTCAAAGATCGAATCTTACAACTAGAGAAGGTTAATTTAAGGTAGGCCGTATTAAAATGAAATTCACAAAATTTCATGGAAAATTATTATTTTTGATTTTCTTGTAGACTTGTATTTTTCTATCTAAAACGTCAATGAAAATTGAAAGATGCCAATTTAGTTGAAAACTGATTGGCTTTCCCATGCTCTCTCTTTGTTTAAAAGACGATCTCTAATTCCCTTGTGACTTTTTTTTCTAATGAATAGCTTGACTAAGATCAAGGTCTGTTTCAAAGCATTCAACTATGTCTGTAATACGAGTCAGAGTTGCCTTAAAAGTATATAATAAATAGAGCTCATTTTTTCAAAGTGAGTTTACAAGGAAATACTTATTATGTAAGAAATTAACTCTACATTAGATATTCAGATTGCTCACAAAGTTATAGTATCTTATTTGGTCAATTTAAGTGCAGTAGTACACAAAACTTTGGAAATTTGTCAAGACAAGTAAGTCTATTGAGCTTCAATTAGTTGCACCAAAAACTAAATCTTATATAAACCTAAGCTAGTCTAAAATCTATATACTATGTAAGGAATACAAATTTTATCTAGAACAACATCTTAGTTACAAAGACTTAATAATTGGGGGTAACATGGCATAATGTTTAAGGTGAACAGCTCACAATCAGAAGGTCCCAGGTTCGAGCCCCCGCCTAGGACAGAAGATGGAAAAAAGAAAAAAGGAAAAACACATTCTTTTTCATTTCTTAAGCCGAGATGTATTTGTGTTTGTAATTTGGTTGTACCCTCAATAGACTGATATATTGAATATTAATTAATGGGTCAAAATAAATGAATTGAATTGAAATGTTTACAAAAAGTCTTTGTTCAAAATAGTGATGGGTACGAGCTGGTTTTTCCGATCCGGGACGAGTCGGACAAGTATTGAAAAACATTGGCCCGAGCTAGCTGTGGGCCAGCCATGCTTGATTATAAAACTTACTCTTGGCTTTAGCTGAGTCGGGCCAAGAAAAATATCCTTTTGTCCTGGTCAACCCATCCGAGCTCTAATTAAAACCAGTTTACTTTTCATTTAGAACAAGGAGTGTAATTAGCAGAAATTTTTTGAGCTTTTAACTAAATATTTGAGCCAAACCATGACAATCTGATTTTGAGCTGAACTGAGCTATTTTGAAAGCAATGTTTTTGTAATCTTTTTTGCTTTTTCTTACAACAAAAGCTTGTTGCCTTGAATTTGAGCCAGCTCAAAATTTTAGCAAACGAGCTCAAACCCTCATCAAATTAAATTTTTCTTAGGCTGGCGAGCTTTTTTTGAGCTTTGAGCCAGCTCGATTAAATTCCAATTTAGACCATAGATTATTTAAACAAGTGATGTTTTTCAGGCTATATCTTTTTAATTTTTAAAGTCTCTGAGACCCACTGATTTATAAGTACATTAAATGAAGCTCTGATCATACAAAAAGGGGCCACATGGTCAAAGGGTTAGCTTATTGGCATTTGTGATAAGAGCCCTGGGTTTGAGTCCCCACCAAGGACAAATTTTATGGGAATTGACATTGTCAAAGTAAGAAAAAAAATTGATGATTTTCAATCTCACTCTCTACCTATAATAATATTCATTTTATAATGTAAATAGATCATGGGTCAAAATAAATGAAATGAAATTATAATTACTGATTGTTAACATTTTATTGATTTTGTCAACTCAGTCCAGAAAACAAAAACAAAAGCAAATTCAAATTTTTCATTATTATGAGATCAATCAGTAGTCAATGTTATTAAAAATTACAATCATATCATACAACCACTTAAATAATAGGCAAAAATTCTGTTATTGATAAAGTGTTCCAGCTTTTCTGTTGTAAAATGGATTTACATGTAAAATCATTTTTTATAGCATTGATACCAGGCCTGAAATGTATTTTGGTTCTTTGGTGAAACACACTTTACCTAACTTAACCTGACCTAACCAAACCTTATGGATCCCAGAAGAGTTTTAAGTCCTTTTATATCTTTGTTTCAGCAGGTCTAGGTATCTGTGGTTGGCTCCTTACATGTTTCTTGTGGCATATTGTCATCGCCACATTGCCATTTTGCTTTAAGTTACCTGTTCCCCAAAGAGTCATGCTTGAGTGCAGAGGCCCTAAAATGCAAATCTTTTGTTATGTAGCATAGCTGGAGGCTTTCTGCTTGTAAGAAGATGAAGTGAAGTAATCATTCATTTGAAATGACAAAAGCAGAACATCAGTTCTCGAGGGTGCCACCCATTTCATTGATTTCCTTGCGCTTAACTTTTTTTTCTAAACATAATCTGAACAAGTGCTGCCAGAAATGTAATTAAAAAATTCCACCAAAAAAGCAAACTATACAAGTACCTACTCAGTGTTGGCCACGAGCTGAAATTTTTTAGGCCCGAGCCAGTCTTGCGTACTCATGATTAGCCCGGGCTGAACCAGTCCAAAAAAATCCTTTAACAGCAACTCGGAACTCTCCAACAACATTCATTTAGGTTTCTATAGATGAAAACCTTCACTATTCTTGTTTATTTAATTCCACCAGTTCTAGCAATACTGAAATCATAGATTTGAAGAATAGCAACATCTATTACATAGTTGTAACACAGTTATCAAGAGTTTGGTTAAGCAGAAGAAAGAAAGTAAAAAAATAAAATTTTGAGTGAAGTGTGACATCACAAAAAATAAATTATATAGTAAACTTTATGTTGTTTACTTTTTTTCTGGTCAAATAATGGTATCTAGAAACAAAGGGAATATTAAAAGAGATTCATTTTAACATTTTGTTTCTTTTAATACACGAACACACAAAGGTATGGTTAGTTTCAACGATTTACTTTACTTAAATAATTTAAACTCTGACATAGACATCGAAATTTGGTCAAGATAGGTTGAATGATTTAAAATTGCCCAAATTTTTGTGACGTCATAATCTAGAAAAAGAAAATGAGTCAAATTGTCTACTGCAGTGTTGCCAGATCTACCTCCAGGTTTTGGTGAAATTTCTATGACATTTTTGACATCAATGGTGCAGTATTAGACGTGTTAAAAAGCAGCAGTGTAGAAATGGTCATTGTTGTAGTGCTAGGCACGGGAATCAATATTTCATGTTCGAGTCAAGTCGAGCTAAAAACCATTTCCAACACAACTATATTTTTAAGTTTTGCTTTTAAAACGATTTTGGCAAAGAAGCAAAGAGACGTCTGAAATTGCATGGTCAAGAAGTTTTTCGAAATTATTAGATTATATTTTCCTTTTTTCTTTTTGTCAAGGTTATTTGTAAAACAAGACTGCATGAAAGGATTGCCAGAATTGGGTAAATTTTCGCATCTTCAATTCAAATTGATGCATCTAATTTTTGAGGGATGTTCGATGTGCCAATTTCTTAACATGTCTACTTCATAAAAACAATTAAAAAGTATATTTAAAAGCACTAGCTTATTAGAGTGTCAGCCATAGAATGGTTAGAATTTTCTTTGTGATATTGATTCTCACATTGCAACGTTGCCAGATGATAGGCTTACACATGAAAGGTCTAAAAGGAATTTCTTAGAGTTTGTATTGCTTTAAGAAAAGCCCAAATTTTTTTTCAAATTCTCAGATATGACTCGACTTAATCTAAGATTACTAAGCTTCTAAATTTGTATTTTTTCCCATGGAAAGCAAACCTCATTTTACACTTTTAAATTTATCTTTCCACATAACTAAGCCTCTGATGTTATGGGGGGGGAGGTGGATAAGAAAAATTAAGGGGGATAAAAAAGAAGAAAAAAATAGTAAAAGATTTAGAGATAGAGAGAGAAGTAAAAAGGAGAGAGAAAGAGAAAGGTTTATATAACAAAGGCCTCTAAGCTACATACTCAGGGAAAAAAAAAGAAAAACGATCATTTGGTGAAGAACTTTTTGGCTGTTCTTGAATGGGTCTTTTACTTAGCAGAGCGTTTTTATCAGATGCTATTGTAAAAAATCTTCACTTTAGAAAATCTTTTAAAAAACTTTGAATGAAGTCTTATTAAGAGATGATCGGGAAAAAGGGATATGACGAGCCAATGCTCCTAGATTTGGTGAAATTGATCAAAAAAAAGTTGCCAAGGGACTATGAAATTGTTTTTTTTAATGTTGGTGGAATTTGAATAGCATTTTGGTAACCTTGACACTTTTCTGATCTGTAAAGCCTTGTTCACATTTGATCGTACGACTTTGCGACTTGTGTACAAATGCTTGTCGTAAGCTTTTGCTAGTTTTCAAATATAGGTTAAAAAATAGTAGCATGCAAAGAATACTCAAAGGCAAGTTCACAGCCTTGCCAAAGCATTGCAAAGTATAGTTCTAACCATGTCGCAAGGCCGTACGATCAGAAGTGAACAGCCCTTAATTTACATATACTATAGAAGAGTTGGGTGAGGGAATTCAGGGGTGCAAAAAATATCCCCAAAAAATTTCATGAGCATCCAATAAATAATTCGTGGGTTTGCTTAAGTTTCAAAAGTTTGTGGAAAATTCCACCAAAATCTGGCCACACTGGCTGATTCACTCATGAACTCAGGGTCTAATTTCACATTGATGCAATTATCATTTTGTAGAATGAAGGTTGAGGACATACGGGCATTTTACAATGTGACAATATGGGAAATGCAACAATTTGAAAAGATATACTGCATGGTCAAAGTGCAAAATATAGGGAGAGTTCAATAACATGAAGTAAAAAAGAAAATCTAAGTTGAGGCTCTAGCCTCAGTCACATAACCATGGGGTCGAGGAAAGGAAACCATAAGTCTAGCATGTTTTGCAAATGCAAAGAAGTATTTTTATTTGCACAACTGGATGGACTTGAGGTTTTGTGCGCCCGACGCGGTGGTTATGTGACCAAGGCTTCAGCACAAATTTAATTTGGCGTGTGGTAAAATTATCGCAATGTTACATTGTTGCAAAATTGAAATGTAAAAAATTGTATTTTTTGTTTTGAAACAATATCTAACTAACCTATACCGAGGGAGTTTCCCCTTGTGTACAAGTGCATGATTTCAGTTAGATGTCTCATTTTAAAAAAAGTAAAAATTTTCTTTATTAACAGACTTGTGTAACTTTTTAATCGTAACATGTATTTTTGCGAAAAAATAGTTTATAGCATTGACTACAGAACAGTTTCATATCCTTTTTGTGATAATTTGAAACCTATTTATGCTTGTGAGAAACTAAGCTATCCATTACAAGTGCAAAAAAAAATTTCATCCCTAATCTGGTTAAGCTTTCACAACTGCCAATGTAAACTAGTTTTTTAACTTTTTAGGTTATAAAATATTTTATATTCATATGTATTTAAATGGCTTTAAATGAACTGAATACGATGGAAGATGATATCAAGGTTTGCACTATTGAAATAAACGGAGCTTCACTTAATAAAATATTTGAATTTGAACTCACCTGAAAATGAAATAAACAAATTTTGTTTTATATCTGAATTCATAAAGGTTGTTCTTATGTTTGTTATGGTGAAGTTACTTTTAAGATTTATGGGGGGCCGCATGGTTTTTAATTTTATATGGTTGAATTGGTCTACAGAAGGGCATCAGATACGTATGGAAAGAAAATTTGTTGCTGATATGCTATGTACTAGTTTTTTTAAAATTATATTGCAAGAACAATGATTTAGAACAAATGAAATAAAATGTCATGAAATTAATAAGCTAATGGTTAAAAACTATGAGTTAGAACAAATTCACAAAGTAAATAATGTCATTTGGCTAGTTAGTGGCTAATTGGTAAAGACTCTGTCAAATAACCATTCAGTCGGGCCCACAAAACCTCAAGTCTATCCAGTTGCACAGATAAAAATCTTTCTTTGCAGTTGCAAAACAAGCTAGACTTATGGTTTCGTGCAACCGACCCAATGGTTAGGTGACTGAGGCTTAAAATTTTAAAAGCAAATTCCACTAGATCTTGCAGAACTGGCTGTGAGCTAACCATTTCAACCTCAATGAAAAAAGCTGATATTCTCCTCATCAAGAATTCCAAGTAAAATGTTGTCAGTTGTAACAATTTTCTATTGTGGAGAATTTTGAGAAAAATGGTTGAATCGGTTGCATGCAACCATTCGGTTTGATGAACACAAATAGAAAATCAAAGAGAAAAAGTAAATGATAAAACAAAAACAGTGTTGCTCAAAACTTTAATAAATATTCCACCAAAAATAAACTATCGTATGACCAACCTATCGTTTAGGTGACCCCCAAGTTCATTTTAAAACATTTCAATAATCAACGGTTTTGGTATATACATTGTGTATATATACACACATAAAGATATAGATCAAAATTGTCGTCCTTATGGGATTTCACCAAATCTGGCACCACTGAAAGAAGACTATTTTTCGACTAAATGCATCAAAAATGTAACTTCAATGTGAGAGAAAATTTTTCAGAAGATTGTTGAAGCATGGACGACCGAAAATAACCAAATCTAACCTAACCTTATCAACCTAACCTAACCTAACTTGTTAACAAAGGGGAAGTTTCGATCTGCCACTTTTTCATATTGTCGCAAAGTAAAATTGTCGATAATCGTGCCACGGTGTCAGTTATTTACATTTTTATGGTAAAATAAAAACGAATTTCAAAGTTTTCATTTTGCGACAAATTTACATTTCTTCAAATTGGGAAATGAGGCATTTTGAAACCTAACCTAACTAATTACCTGGTTAAGAGACTCTTTTACTTTGGCTTCAAAACTCAGGTATACCACAGTGTTGCTAGAATTGGTTTCAAAATTCCACCAAATCATTTCAGTTGCTTACTTTCATAAATATGTATTTCTGGTTTAATTTAAGGGAATTCTTTCACATCTGACAATACTCGTCCCAAATCAGTGTTGCTAGAATTGGATGGCATTGAAGAAAGAAGTCAGTCAGCAATTGTTATCTTTAAATAGCGACGATGTCTAGTTAAATACAATGTGACTCTCCCATAATTTAGTCATCCATGGACAGTGTTGCTAGAAATGTCATTAAAATTCCACCAAAAACAGAGCAAGATATTTCATGTTCTATCTTGAATACCCTTTAGACACAAAAGTTTTTAGTTCCAATTTTTGGGAATTCCACCAGATCTGGCAACACTGCATCCATGGACAATGTAATGAATATCAAATAGTGATAATGCAATGTTTAGTTGCATCACAATCATTCAGATGCAAGAAAGAAGTCAAGATATAAAGTAGGAATGCATGAATGATACATGCAGTGTTGCCAGATTTGGGGAAATTACCAAATATCAAAACTCTTGTGCAAGAGGTTTTATAAAGAACTTGTCTTGTTGTGTTTAAATTTTGGGGAAATTTAATTGTCATTTCTGGCAACACGGGCCATACATGTTTAGATGTGCACAAAATTGCACAAAATTTAAGTCAACTTTAGGCCATTCTTAAGTTAAGCTTAGTCAAGTCTACTTGAGTTGACTTGAGATAAATCGAGTTAAGTCAGAAAGAGTCAAATTCGAGTCGGGTCTTGTAAAGGCTCGGTCACAAAACCACTACGGCGACCGTACGAAACTATAGGCCAAGCCAATTGATCAAGTATGAATAAGTATCTATATTATTACAACGGGCTAGACCATTGTTTCGTACGGCCGCCGTAGGGGTTATGTGACCAAGGCTTTAATTAAGCTAACTAGAATTGAGTCGAGTCAAGTCAAGTTTGGATACACTGTTGACAATTACTGGTGCTTGCAAAAGTTTTAAAGGATTAGAAATATTTTAATGATGAATATTATAGATTATTTATAAGATATTCATAATCATTTGAATTCACAAATTTTTAATAACAGACACAGTGAAAATTTCAAACTGCAAAAATTTGATGTTCCTATAAAAATAGTTTTGAGTCTTAAAAAACAAAGTTATTATTTTATTTTGTCTATAAAAGAGAAAGTTGAAAATTTTATCTTTTAATTTTTTTTCACAACAATCATGTGAATTTCATTCAAGAAAATTTCACCAAATTTGGAGAATTTTTTTTTGAAACTTTTTTTTGGCAGCTGATAACTATAAGATATCGTAACACAAAATTCAATTTACAATTTGGTGAAAATTTGATAGACTTTTTGGCAACTCTGGGTGACATGACTTCTATTAAGAGAGGACTAATTTTAAATTTAAAATCCTACCTTAACATTTTCTCCGCCTAACGGCAATTTGATTAAAATATTCCTTAAGGCACAAGCTGGGGTATTTGTCAAATCTTTTTTTTTTTACAAGTTAAGAGTTAAGAAATTTCTTGGGGTATTTGTCAAATCTTTTTCACAAGTTAAGAGTTAAGAAATTTCTTGTTTTCACTCTTGTTATTCTAATAGTATTTGCAGATATGGATTTTGTATAGAAAAATTCAGCGTTACATATAATCTACATTAGACTTTGTTTTAATTATTATCTTTAGAAAAAAAAGTTATCCAAGTACCACAGAATGTACTGAAGTTTAGACCGCCAAAAGTTTTCAACTTAAAAAAAAAAAATTTTTAACTCAACGGCTGAGAGTTCAAACATAAAAAAGTTCTAAAATAAGAACACAGATGCTAACACACACCAAAAAAAATAGAAGGTCATGCTTGAAATTGTCGCAATTCGCATACTGTCGCAATGTAAAATTGTCGATATTTGAAAAAATTTGAAACATCAACACTAAAAAACTAACTTTACCTAACCTTACCTAACCTCCACTAACCTTACCAGGGGAACCAGATCAAGCCTGTAACCTTGCACAAGGATATCTGTTACGACAATTTGACAATTTGACATTGCGACAATATACCTCTAGTTACATATAGTTTAGGGGAAAAGTTTGATAGTATATTTTCTTGTGAATCACATCTCATCAAGTTTTATCTAGAAAATAGCCGAGATGTTGGTTTAAACTTTATAGACAAGGGGATCAGTGTTGCCAGATTTGGGGAAATTACCAAATATTGAAACAATCAAATTTTGTGTCTACAAGAGGTTCTATTAAGAAAATATAATGCTGTGCTCAGATTTTGGGGAAATTTTAATGACATTTCTGGCAACACTGAAGGAGATAGCATTGTTGCTCCAACAATAAGGATTCTAATTCCACCTTCAGAGCTTGGGCCATTGGGTTAGGTCAGGTCAAGTTGGTTTATATAAGATGACCTCTAAAGCCAAAATATTGGTAATGCAACAATATGAAATCAGGACAATATGAACTTTTTAGAGTCACTTTGAAAAATTAATTGAGGTGAAATTCCCAAAACTTTGAACTTAAAGGAGTTGAAAATTAACTAAACAATATTAACTTTTGGTATTAAATGGATTAGATAGGTTTTAACTAGTTTCATAGTTTCCTTAGCTAATCATAGCATCTTGAATAGAGAAGATGACTTTTTAATTTTCAACGCTGTCTCAAAACTTCAATGCAAAGCAAAAAAAATTGTTCAAGTGTGTTAAAATATTTTACTTCTCATCCGCCCGCCCCCCTTTAGCCCCATGCCACCCCCTCCCCCACCTCTAAGACAGAAAAAAATGTCATTTGGCCTTAAATTCTTTTAACCTTTCTTTGAGCTAATGCAAAACAGAGTAGCCGGATAATTGTCTTCTTCGCTTTGTTCTTTCATGTAAATTGAATTTCTTTCAAAATAACAAATGAGGGTTATGTCATACGCAGTGATGCCAGAAAGGATGCTCGAATTCCACCAAAAATCATGGAAAAGATTATTTAATAGTTTTAAGAGAAAACATGAAATATGCTAAATTTACCCCAAATCTGGCACAACCTATGAGTACGAGCTTGCGATAAAATGATATCTGTGCTTAAGATGTATTCGCAAGATGATATATTATTTTGGTTACGTTTTAGTGAAATTTCAATGCCATTTCTGGCAACATTGACACCTGCTAGAAATATGAAACTCTCTGCTGCCAGAAATTGCATCAAAATTCCACCAAAACTCAGACAAATTATCAAACCTCCTTATAGGCTCTTATATGAAGGTGCTATTTTTTGTTTCAATTTTCTGGTATTCCACCAAATCTGGCAACACAGTGCGTTAGTTTTTGATTGCGACAACAAGAATTTGATTGTGATGAAAATGCTCGTGTGAGGCTGGCCCTAAAAGCATTTTAGATACTTCAATCTGATTGGTTCATGGTAGATTTTAAAAAGTAATTTGAGCAGCGTTGCCAAATGATGCAAAATCGAATGTACGCCCTAAGTTTGCCTATTTCAAAAACTTTTCAGCTTTGAAAAGATCTAAGTTTTATTTTCCAAGTGACAAATCAGCCTTTTGTGTTGTTGAATTGAATTCAATTTAACTTATCTCAGAATTTGCTAGTGCTAAAATAACTTAGCATTTTGCATGTATAGGCACTAACTCGTAGTTAAAAGTGTTCAAAAGTGCACTTAAAAAGTCTAAATTCAAATTTTTCGTCGTAGATTTTGAAACAGAAAAGTAATCTGTCGTAACTTGTCAAAGCTTGAACGACTTTGTCTTTTTTCTTATTCAACATGCTTAAATTTTTATTGATCTTAAATGTGAACTTGATTGATTAAATCAAGGCTTCTTCTACTTCAATATTTATAAAGTATTGGTTAGTCAGTTAGCCATTTTTTTCATGATTTTCATATAGTGTCATAGCTTTCAGTTAGTAAATAAAACAGGCCATATCTTTAATGTACAAGGTTTGAGTTGAGTACCATTTAGAATTTTTATAGTAAGTGATAGCAACTTTCATTAGATGTTAAAGAATTAGAATGTTATTACTCTAGCCTTGAAGAAAAAGCTCTTAAAATTTGCACGCTATGATGTCATCAAAACTGTATGCTCTCTGGTATGGTAACTAAGTGGCCGACCAGGGACCATATTCACAAAAGTTCTTATGAAAATCTTACAAAAATTCCTAAATCTTACTACGTAATCTTAGATATCTAACAGTTATTTAATAAAAGACATTTACCCTAACCTAACCTTACTAAACGGCAGATATCTAAACTAAATTCAACTTAAGTCTTCCACAATGAATTAATTCACTTTACGTACAGTAAGTAGCTAAGGCATTTCTTTCATAGCATAAGCCAGATAAGTTTAAACAATTCTTTTTCTATTTCATATGACTTGATTAAAACATAAAAGCTTCTTTAATCCGATTAAAATGGAATATTTGGCACCACTCTCGGTCCATAGATGAGGTTTGGATTAATCGCTGATCCAGAAGAAAGTCCTTATGCACAAATTTCGCGTTGTCCGTTTTCCCAAACTGTCTTATTCACAAAATGATGAAATTTCAAATCATCAAAAGCGAACTTTAGGTACTTCAATATTTTTGTGGAAATTAAATAATATTTCTGGCAGCTGTGATAGTGGGGTACTTTAACTTAACCTAACCTATCGTATTTGCGAAAAATTCTCAATTTTAATCTGGCCTTATTTTAACAAAGACACAATTTAAATTTCTGAGGATGAAAGCATGTGGGAAAGATTTACAGGGGTGGAGAGGTGGAGGGGGGGACTAAGGGGGATGAAATGGGGGTGAAAGCTAAATATCAACAAACATTTACTTGCTCTCATTGCTAGATAAAAAAAAGGATTTAAATGAACCGACATGAAAAAGACATACGTACAGATATACAGAGAAAGAGAATGCAGAAAAAAGAACAAATGAATATATACACAAAGAGAGAAAGAAACACAAAGAAGCAAAAAAGTTAAACAAACAGTGTGAAGAGATTCTTTATCTTAAGTATGTAAAAAATGATCAAGTTTCACATTTAAAATGAAACTTTAGTGAGGAGGAAGCTTTTGTTAAAATGAAAAAGAAATGAAGCTAAAATTCAGTTTTACTTTGTTGACTAAGTTGGGGTGTTCCCATGTCGCAAAAAAAAGAAAATGGGGTGCAACTGGCTATGCTAAGAAAATACAATTTTTATTTTTGATACAAAGAAACTGCGACAAATTTACCAAATGCAACATGGGTATAGTGACTATCTGAAATATCTTTGTGGACATTGAAAACATCTAGGCTGTGTTCACACGTTAGTTCATGTTTGAAAGGGTGTTTTGGCACAGTTTGTGGGACCAAGCCAGTGTGACCAAAATGTTAATTAAATATAACAACAATATTTTTTCACATTATTTTGGACCTGTATGCAGCGCCACATGATCTGCTGTGATGATTTTTGGAACTACCCTTGTTGGGCTGAAAAGGTGATCAGTCTAGGTATTTTAATGTCTATGAATATGTCCACTAAGATACCCCGGTATGATAGAAATAAGTTTTAATAGTCAGTGTGGCCAGAAAAGGCATGAAAATTTCACCAAAATCTGAACAAATCATTCTATCTGTTCTTTTTAAAATGTTCTTTAGACGCCAAGATTTCTAGTTTCAATATTCAAGTATTTCGTCAGATCTGGCAACAATGCTGAAAATTATTTATTTAATGTTTTAAAAAGTTGGATTATTGTATCAAATAAATGATTTTTTATCATCAACAATATCACCTTGTGAATAATGATGGATTCTGGTCTTTTGGGGAAAATGCATGGAAAATTTATTGGCAATCACATTACTTTCCCAATGTTCATATTCTGAATGCAAATTTGAAAAGTTTTCATACTTGAACTTTCTATCATGTTAAATATATTCATGTTTAAGGTTCAGGACTGTTTAAGGAATGCTTACAGTTAATTTTAATGAAATATTTAATACTAAAGTCTTTGAAAATAAGAAAGAGTCCTAATATTTAGCCAATAAGGGGCCAACTATCAGAGGGACCGAATTGATAGAAAAAGTACCTACTTGTAAATTTGGTCACCTTGCTAGTATTTAGCAACTATGTAGGTATTTAAAAGATTAACTTCTGGCTTTAAGCCATTCACAGAAATATGATATCATTGATAATGAGACCTACCCTTCAAAAAACTTTTTTTAATATGAGTAAAAATAAATTGATTGATACTTTAAAATTAAAAGTCATGGTTATACATATTTAAGAATATAAGAATATAAGAAGATTTTGTGATTTTTTTTTGGCTGAAAAAGTTTTTATACTGACATGGAGTAAAGATGCATCACCATAAAACCGTCAAGCAGTGTTGCCAGAAATGTTATAAAAAGTTCCCCAAAAATAGAACAAAAAATTGTATAGTCCATGTAGAGTCCTTTTCAAACACAAAACTTTCTAGTTCCGACTTTAGGTAATTTCCCCAAATCTGGCAACACTGCGGCCTCAAGTGATTTCTGTACACAAGTCTTAAACTTTTCTTCTTAGATTTCAGTCAGTTCATTTTCTCAACTTTATATTTTCATTCTCTATATGCCGAAGAAAATGAGAAAAGGTATGGCCGAGTCCAAGAACAATTTTTAAAAGTGTGACATCACAAATTCGAGCCATTTTCAGGGGGTCTTATCCGCAAGGTTTGTATAAAACTCATCTAGCAATAAGTCTACACTGATAAAAATTTTCTTACACTAGCAGAAAGGTGATTTTTAAAAGATGTAAAAACTTCATCAATTTGTGCTGTCAACTTCCTAAATTCAGATTTCAGATTGGTAAAACTTTCTATCCAAATACTTTCGTTATTGTCCGTTTAAAACACTATTGAAACTTATATATTCATAATGATAGTTCAGGCCCCCACGGGCTGGGGTGGGCGGGCAATGGTGTGGGAATTGCACAATACTATATTTTGATATTATGAAACCATCCCGATATGTTGCCAGATCTGGTGGAGATTCAGTGCTGCCAGATTTGGGGAAATTAACTTAAGTCGGAACTACGAACTTGCATTACTTAACGGGACGATCAAATGATTTGTTCAGATTTTAGGGAAATTTCGATGAGATTTCTGGCAACACTGCGTGGAATTGCTGAAAACTTGACCTATTAACTTTTCTGTTTGAAGTGTATTTCAGATTGATCATATTTTCGTGGAATATTTATTTTCTGGCAACACTGCTATTCGTAGAAACATATTTATGAGAGTAGTTGGAAAAGTTGTTTGTTTACATTAAATATTAATAAAACTTTTCATAAGACAGTGATTGATTCATCAAGGTTAATTGGAACTTTATTTGTCGGAATGAAAAAATATATAAGATTTGAGAATATCATTTGGTTGGTAGGTCTTATTTCAATCTGTTGCAATTTTCAAACTGTCATAGTTTCATATTGTCAAAATCTAATTCTGGCTTGATTTAATTTAGGTAAAAGACCAAAGGATTTTGATGATTTTATTTTCTGTCATCTAGGTTTACAGATTCGTTCAAGACTGATTTTTCTAAATCACAGCAAAGCTCCAGATGCCAAAACCCGCGCCACTATCTGGCAAATATCCTTTCAATATCAACCAATCAGAGCAGGTATTCATTAATAAAAACAAACGTGCTTCCAAATAGTTTTTTCTACAGATTGGTCATCTTGTTACTAAAAGTTAACTAGAATAATGTGGGAATGAAATAGAGATTCTTAAATATATAACTTATATTAGGGGTCTGACCCCTAATATAAGGTATATATTTAAATATCTTTTTTCAACTTTTCATCAATTATGTCTTAATAGTTTTTTTGTTGTTGTTGGAAAAAATTGAAAAGTGAATCATTTCTTTAGACTAACCCTGTAGTTCATAAAAATGAAGTTTTATAACAAGGGAAATTAATTCTAATTATTTTGTTTGTTTGTTTTAAATTTTTTTGTGCAAAGAAAAAGAAATTTAAATAGCAAAAAAGACTTGTACTCTCATTTTGTTTTCCAAATTATGTGGAAAAAATTTTCTGTTTGAAACATTTTTTTCTGTCGTTTTTTAGTGACCTGAATTTTTTTTAAAGAGACAAAGCAATTTTAACAACAATTGTAGATCGCGGTTAAGTTGTTGCACAACTTAAAAAAAGAGAAAAAGATCGAGCATGAGAAAGGTTTAGCTTAATCTACAAAATTGGCTATCAGTTTTTTGTGGAATTAAAACAAGTAATCAAATTGGACTTTGTATTTACATTTTTGGGAAAAGAAAGACATCTCTTCTGGCAACACTCAACAGTTAATTTTATATCTTTTTCTATATAATAATTATGAGTATAACAAACTTCATTGTAAGACAACTTCCAGATATTTTGTAAGAATGTCTTAACTCAAAAAAAAAAGTTTAGCCGTTCAAATGGAAAAACTAATTGAGATTCATAAAATGAACAAAATATTGGAATATACTTTTATCTAAAGTTAAACGTAATTATTGGAAGAAAAAAGAATTATCGTGATACGAAGATTTGCAAATTATGTATGTAAGTCTTTTAGGTAATTGATCTAATTACTAATATTGAGAGTTTCAAAAATATAACATTATTTGGGATTCGGGGTTGGGTGTTGGGGGCAACGTTGCTAGATCTGATGGAATTCCTTAAAATTGGGGATTCAGGATAGAACATATCTGTTTTTGGTGGAGTTTTGCAGACATTTCTGATAATATTAGATTTGAGGACTCTGATAAAACTTGTAAGTTTAGGTGCTGTTAGTAGTTAGTACCTAGTATTTCGCTGGATATTAGGATAGTTAGGTTAGGTTAGGTTAGGTTAGGTTAGGTAAGGTTAGGTTAGGTTAGGTTAGGTTAGGTTATTCAAAATTTCATATTAGAAATTATGCTTGGAATAAGTATTTCTGAGTTTCGACCGATTGGAACATTTTTCGGTGAAATGTTATTTGACCAAATTGCCTTCGATTAACTTAAACATCCTTTATTGAGAGATTGATAAGAAATAAATTAAAAGATAATTCTGTCTTCTAGAAAAATGCTAATTGAATATTTTTTTCGTATGAAATATTAAATAACTGTAATAAATTGAAAATTGATCCGTTTGTGGTAAAAATGATATCTGATTAGCGAAAAATCGAAAATTTACGAAGCTTTAAAATTCACCTCGGTAAGTACTTTAGAAGATAAAAATAGTCTAAGGTTAGGTCAGGTTAGGCTAAGTTAGGGTTAGGATGGGATAGTATCAGGTTTTGGGTTATGATTAGGGTTGAATTGAGTTTGGTTAGAATAGAGTTAGGATATGATTACTAAGGTTAGGATATACTCAAGGGTAGTCGATACAAGTGGGATATGTTTGGTAAGTATATATGGTCTCTTTAAGCAGGGGAGTGCCAAGGAGGAGAATAGGACTATAGGGGCTGTCTCCTGCTAAGCTTGTGCTTTTTAGTTAAAAAGTTAATTTTATTTATTTTACAAAAAGCCAAATTTAAACCGGTTTGACAAGAGGTCCTTCGTAGAATGCTATTCCCCGAGTTAGCACTTCCTAGCCTTAAGTATAAATTAAAACTGCTTGTATTTCTAGGAAAAAAGCTTTGTTCAAAATAGTGATCGTTTTTAAACAGAGCACTAATTGTTAGTATCAAAAGAGTTCTGGAAGGAATTGATTCCACGTCCTAATAAAGCTTCTTTTGTAAACTGAGAACAATTAGAAATACAGAAAGGATCAATTACCAGTGCTGCCAGTTTTGGTGGAATACAGAAAATAAAAAATACAGCAGCTAAAACTTGTTTTGGCTTTCATCAGCACCAATGTTTCGAGATCTGGTGGAATTTCCCAAACATTAAAGCTCTTGGTGAAGTTTGACAACATATCTGGCAACATTTTCATTAATCACAATGACATCTATAGTTGTTTGGTTAAGGTTTAGGTATGAAGCAGCTCATCATTACTGGCAACCCTGTAGTAAAATAACCCATTAGCACAATTCATAAAAATATCTATTAAGTTGATGCGTTTTCAAAGAGAAAAATTAATTTTTTAAAAGTGCATTGAATGCCAGTCTCAGCCATCAACTTTTGCATTTGAATTCACTGAAATTGAAAAACCCTTTCTGGCAATCTCTACAAAATTTCACCAGAAGTCAGCAATATCAATCAAAATTACAAATTAAGCCTTTAAAATTCTAAGTTTAGAATAGCTTATTCAATAGATTTAAAGTAACTTGCTATTTTAGGTTAAAATTTTTAAACATTCTGTTTAGATCCTTACATAAATTAAAATGGAAAATATAATGCAAAACATTGCTAGGTTTTAGTAAGTTACTATAACACCTAGTGAACCTAGCAATAATCATTTTGATTACATCATTGCATTCACTTATTTTAAATTTTTTCTCTCATTTGGAAAAGTTCTTAAAATCAAGATTTGTAAGGCAAATGTTGGTCTCTTAGCTACTTCACCTGTGAACATACATTTTTGATGATGTCATAGCGCACAAACATCAAGAGCATTTTCCTTTAATACTAAATTATTTTCATTCTATTTTTTTACATATAATAAAAATTGCATCACTTGTTATAAAAATGTTTTAATGAAATTTTAGTTAAAAACTGTATATTTAAGATATGCCCTGCTTTAATTACTTCTTGCGTGCTATGACTTTATAAAAAGAAAATGAGAAAATTGGCTACAGTGAGCAACTTATACTTTATAAATCTTACTTATAATTATAAAAAATAAAAACCTGCTTCCATCATTAAAATCCACTGATCCCGCCAGAATTTTCTTCAACAAAGGAAATTATTTTCTTTGAAGAAATTTTTTCCTTTTAGTAGAGGTCACCATTTTTTTTAACTTACTATCATAATTTTTTTTGTCCCAATTTTTCTTAAAGTCGGAATCGTCTTCTCATAAAAAAGGTCACTTTTATGTGTCAAATCAGAGTTTGATTCTCAAATTAAGGCTCCTTTGTCATCTCTCTTATTGTAATAAATCCTTACATTTCACCACTAGCACTGAAATAAAAAGAAAAGAAATTGCAACGCTCTAACTTAATGTGCAATCATCAAAGATCTTTGGGACCAGAAAAAGACATAAAGATATTATTTTTTGTTTAACGCACTAACTTTTCAAAGCAGATTTGACACAATTTTATTTGCATTTTGAAACCTTTTTCTTTCACTCATATACTCAGTTTCACCGACATTCGAGTTACTTCTTTTTAATTGAGATAAAATTGTAACAGTATCGTCATTTGAAAAGGATTCTGTGATAATAAGCAGAGAAACAGACTGCCTGAGACTTCACTTTTTCTACAAGAAATATTAAAGAAGAACTGACCTTTAGAGGGAAAAAGAAATCACGTCTCAAAACGTCGCGGCGTTATAGAGAGAGAACGAGAAAAGATGTTGTAAATTTTCTGCCCGATTGTGTGAGCAACTACAAAATTATTTTGTTGTAAAAATCCTTGGATTGGCTTTCTAAATAATCATTCAACTATATTATTGAATTTGACTTTGTAAAAGCTTGTCTTTGCACAGTTAGTTATAGACATGATGATATTTTTATGAAGCTTTTTAAAATTTGCACGTAAAATTTGGGGGAATCGAACAACAGTGAGCATGTGAGCGGATCTCCGACGATGCTAGGCCCGTTTTTGCGCTCTTGTTTTCGCCAAAGGGCATGTATCAAAAAAAATCTTTCGTTAAATCATAATCTAAGCCTCTATTCACCTTTAATTAGAAATAAAATAAATATATAAGTTTTGATGTGAATGTAAAAAATCTATTGTGTAAAAATTAAATTTAAAGTATTCAATTTTTTTAAAATCAATAACATTTTTTTCCATATATTTTTTTTTCTTTCCGCATCTTTAGTTAGATTTTCTTATGTAATTAATATATTATCTATACAAGTTTTTCTATTCTCGTGTTGAACCAAGATACTTTATTCTGAAATATCCAATATCTTTGTTCAGAAAATAACTCTATGTGAATTATACATTTGGCTCCAGACACAACTAGGCAGAAATCAAATCGCATTAAAAGATAATCTTTGTAATACTGATTAAGGAACATTTAATTTAAATCAAATAAGCTAGGCCTTTCTGAAGGAAAGATTTCTATGCAAAAAATTTAATCAAAATCTTATCTGGTAACTAAGTATATGATTAAAGGGGGCGGCATGGAATAGTGGTAAGATAATCCATTTAAGATAAAAATGAAATAACCCATGTAATGACTTGACCTAACCTAACCTAACCTAACCTAACCTCGAATACATGCATGCATTGAAAGTTGAAAATATGGTTAATATATATTCATATTTTGCACATACATTATCAAATCATTATAAAATTCAACAAAGAATGTTAGTTAGTTTTTTTCGATCAAATGGTTTTATCGGTGAAAGAAGCCACAAAAAAAAAAAGAAAGAAAAAACCAACGAGGTCTCGAGAAAAAAAAAACAACCCGTTCATTTGTCATCGATATGTTTGTTTTTGCGCTTTTATAAGTTTATAGGTCAAATAATTTTTCATCGTAAGAAAAAGATAAAAAATCGTGCTTCTATATTTTGATTGAAGTTCAAAAAGAAAGATTTTTTGACGAAGATTTCTCAGCAGATAAAGACTTTAACTCACTAGTATGTCCTGCTTAAAAGGTCATACTTCAAATTGTCGCAATTTAACTTGCCGCAACAATATGGGAATTGCAACCATTTGAAATTTGCGACAATTTGAAACCAGCCACGCGAGTTTAATGCTTTATTTAAAAGTAACTTTGTTTTTTTTCAATGCTCACTGATTGATAATATTTTCTTAGTCTTAAAAACAACATTATATTGTATTGAAACACTTTTTAGTTGACCGTGAAAGTGATAAAAACATGTTTACCAAAAGTTGTAGAAAAAGAGCTAGCTTAATTTATCGCATTTAGAAAAAAAATTGAATTGCCTTTGACGGTGATCCACCTAAATCCTGAGATAAGTAGTCACAAATTACACTTGAGTCAAAGTAAAAGGGGGGTTTTATGACACAATTTTAAGAGGATAAGTGCAAGAAAAGTTATTTGGGAAGGCATTAAATGTGAGAGCTGAGATAGTTTCACGAATAGCAAAATTTTATTTTAAACTCAGTAAAGAGATTCTCAGTTCGTCTCAACCCTATTTTAGTTACCTTTTATTTTACTTGATCTGTAATTTAATTTTTAATGCAATTTTGAGTCAGAACACATATACCAGTTACTTAAGGTGAGTAGGTCTGAGTAGGGTTTGAAATGTGACTCTGAAATTCTTTGCAACACAGCATCAAAAATTTGAATTTTCAGCTAGTAGAGATGAGTTGGGTTCCTATTTTCTTTTGGGCTAAAATTTGAGCTATCTCCAATTAAACTTTCATTTAAAAACCTTATCTTAGCTATCTTAAGATTTTCTTAAGAAATTTTGTTTTTTAGGTTCATAAATTTGCTAAACAGCAAAACCTGAGTTACACAACCACTGGGTCGGGAGCATGCAATCTCAAGTTTAACCAGTTGCTAAAATAAAAATATTTCTTTGCATTTATACAACAAGCTGGACTTACATTTTCTTGCGCTCGACCCAGTGGTTATGTGACTGAGGCTTCAAGCAAAATGTTTCATAATATATAGATTTTACTTGAATTAGTGTCGCTTTTAAAACGTTGATTTTTAAAATGTGTCAATTTTTCAATATTGTTTCAATTTGTGTAAATCGTCAATTTTTGTATATCATCGATCATTACAATGTGTCGAGATGCTGGAAATTAAAAAGATGCTTAACTAATGAGCCTGGATTTTATTTTGTAAAATCTTTCATATCCAAAGTTTCTATCAATAACAAAGTTTTGCTTACTTGAAAGTCTTTAATGAAACTTAGGTTTGTTAGAGTGTACAGAAATTTTTTCCTTTGACTTTAAAATGGCCTACTCTACCAAGATAAAACCTTTATTGACTTGGTTGTTTTTATGTTACCTAAAATCTGGGCTCATAAAAAAGTACCACAAATATCTGTAATGGTCTTTGCTACTGATGAAGGCAATATTTTATAACAGTGCTCTTGTGTAAACAAACAGCTGAAATTCTAACTCATTTCATATTGTCTTCATCAGTAGCATAGACCCTTACAGATACTTGAGTCACTTTTTTATGAGCCCATATTTCAGGTAACATAAAAAAGAACTCCATGGGATTGGACTCCGAAAAACCTTCACTTTTTAGTAACAGTGGTCACATCACATTTTCTGTTTATTTTCTATAGCCTTGGTGGGATATCTGAGTAAAAAGGTTTTTGCAAATTTATCACTAAATTAAGTTAAAGATGAGAAAATAATATAAGTGAAATTCTAGTTTGGCCTATTGATGAATATATTAGCAATTTCACTATACTATACCTAACCTAACCTAACCTAACCTAACCTAACCTAACCTAAACATCATTGTCATGCCCAAGCTTTGCAAAATTCTTAATAAGTTTTCTGCGCAACCTGTAATTTTTAGTTAGCAAGGATGTTACACTGTTAGAAAGTATCAATCAAAGAAAAGGATAAAAAAAGCTGTTTTGATAAAAACGTTCTAACTTTTTTTCTCAAGAGATTTCAGTAGATATAAAGAAACTCGATTCAGAGTTAATTCAATTGATGTTAATGGAAAAGTGATCCAGAATGAATTGTAACGCTCCATAATCGCATGAAGGTAATCTAGAGTGTTTCTAAAAAAAAGTCAATAAGGAGTCTTAATCAGAAACGCATTAGACTTGATTCGTACTACAATGACATTGTGCATAAATCGAGAATATTCGATTTCTTTTTCTTAGAAAAACGCGAAGAGGCATGTTCAAAAAAATTATAGACCAACATTCAGACATAATAAGATGGAGAGTTAAAGCTACAAAGAAATGATTTTTCATTAGGCAAAACACGTAAACTTTTCTTATCAAAATGACTGTACGTAAATCAATGTTGCTTATGAAGAAAGACAAGATAAATTTTGTTTGTAAAACATTTTGAATTTTTTATAGAAGTGTCTCATATTAGTCGTTTTATAGGACAGCTAAATAATTTTTACGGACATAAATTAAAGTGATTATTCTTATAATTAAGTGTAAATTATATTAAAATTAAAAATTTCAGAGAATATTAAGATTGAAAATATTAATCAGAGACTTTAACTTGGGTTATTTCAGTTTTAAAACAGACTTTTTGTACTGTGCAGTTTAGAACACTAAAAAGAATTTTACAGTAAGTTTTTGTAAGGCTTCAAAAGGTCAACAAATGGACATCTTTAGCGAATGAAATGATTATATTTCAAGAATCTCAATGACAAAAAGTGTTAGATAACTAATACTGAATAAATTTATACTCTGAAAAAGGCGTTAGCTTAACCAGGAAATTATTTTTTTTCACCAAAAAGCATCGATTTTGTTTAGTTCAGTGGTGCCAGAAATGTAATTAAAATTTCCCCAAAATCTAAATACAGCATTTAAAGTTCTTTACAAAACCTCTTGTGGACACAAAAGCAGATAGTTTCGATACTTTGTAATTTCCCCAAATCTGGCAACACTAGTTTAGTTAAGAGATAAAAATCAAGCACATTGCTTAAACTGTCTAGCTTTTAAAAAATTAGACGAGTCAAAAATCTCTACCAAACACAGATGACGAGCCCTCGCTAATTAGTTTTTTCCCCCAAAAAAATGAACAAGATAATTTTTAAATTCTGCATAAATTCTAATTCTAAATTAAGAAAACTGCACCTAATCTTTAAAAAATCATCTTTCTAGTAAAACGCAATATCCTTTCACTCCTTATCAAATGAAAAATGTTTTAATAATCTTTCATTGGCCAAATCCATCCTGCTTCTGTCAAGAGGTTACTCATTTATCACTGGTCAAAATTATCTCTTTTATGAGAGATGAGGGTTTTTACCAAAATCATGAACTTATCAGATCAACTTAATTCTTGGATGAACAAAAAAAAGACGTCTTGAAAATTGTAGCTCTGGTTTTAAGCAATATCCTACAAACTCAATCTATTAATCTTTTATTAAACTTTTGCATTTTAGATTTCTCATATTTTCATAGAAGATAAAGCCCCGTTCTCATTTCATCATAGAGCTTGTGTGTAGGGCTTATTCACTTAGCATATTTTCCGTAACGTGCAAAGTGTGTGTGTAGTGCGTGCATGGTATGTGCATGGTGTGTGCATGGTGCATTTGTGGTACACGCATGATGCTTGCATGGTGTGTGCATGGCACATGCGTGGTGCGTGCATGGTGTGTGTGGTGCATGGTGTGTGTGGTGCATGGTGTGTGCATAGTGCATGCATGGTGCATGTGTGGTGCATGTGTGGTGCGTGCATGGTGCATGTGTGTTACATTGTATGCACGCATAGGTTGCATACTATACATACTAAAATAATGCATGTTCCTTGTACGCATGTCATATATACATACGTTGTACGTAGCATATGTGCTTTTAGTAGGTATGCAATGTATTCATGCTCTGTTTACATTAAAATGAGAACACTGCCTAAGTTTTATTTCAAACAGCCGTACTGAAATGGAAACTTGAAATTTTGTTAGTTAACTTTGAAACCTAACTTAATCTAACCTCTGGGGGCACCAGATACATTCCCTAACCGTGCCCAAAGTTCTTGGCCCTCATTGAGACAACAATTGAACTGCATCAACTTTCTACTGTTAAATTTGTGGCATTTCTAACTACATATAAGATTTTGTAATTTTCTCAAGCTTTTGTGTAAATTGAGGGTCACACACAACCCCTCCTTTATTCTTGACCCGTGTTACATGAGTCATACATCTTAATGATAGTCTGTGTATGAGAATGCTTGATCTGTAAATAAAAGATGAGTGTTTCTGATGAAGATGCAATTTTAATGAGATTGTCTTCAGTATCATTACTGCAAGTCAATCTTAGCTATAAGACAAGCATCAACTATGCTTCAGTAATAATTGAGTAAAATTAAAATTATGCATTTGATAATATGTGGGATAATGGTTATAGTGGATGGCTCACAATTGGAAGGTCCCAGGTTCAAACTCCCGCCTGGGACAGTAGATGAGAAAAAACACAATTTTTTTCCTTTTTAAAACCAAAATGTATTTGTGTTTACTATTTGCATAAATGGTTGTACCCTTAATAGATTGATATATTGTACATTGATTCATGGGTCAAAATAAATGAATTGAATTGAATTTACATATTCAGTATTCAGTTGTCCCAGGGCTCAAACCCAGCCAAGAAGAAAAAATATTTTTAAAATAAATTAACTTTCAGAAACAATATTTTCATAATATTATTACACTTGAAGGTTAATGAAAGAGAAATACAAAGATAATTTTTGACCACTCAACTCAACCCTAAATCAACTTCAATGCCGGAAACAAATTGATCAAAGAACAATTTAGCTTCAAATTTAGGTTAAACATGAAGTAAAAAAATAGCAGCTCTAATGATTATAGTTGTAAAAAATTTCTGAATAAAGCAACTTACCTGAAAATGGTAAAAATTCAATTCATTTAATTTATTTTGACCCATGAATCAATATACAATATATCAATCTATACAGGGTGCAACCAAATGAAAAATACATTTCAGCTTAAAAAATGCTTAATAAATGAAAAAGAATGTGTTTTTTCCATCTTCTGTCTCAGGCGGGGGCTCAAACCTGGGTCCTTCTGATCTTGAGCCTTCCACTTTAACCATTACACCATGTAGCCCCTAATGGTAAAAATTAGATCTAAAGAGATTTGATCCTAAATGACATAGAATTGTAACTAAACATTCTTAAAGTCTTTTTTCTGGTTATAGAATGTATTTATCGGCTTTGTTGAGATTTTGGCTGAATTCTAAAAACAGGGAAAAAACTCGACCAAAAATCTTTGAATTTTTGTGAATTCGAGCTCTTCGAGATTTCAAGTATTTCAAGTCTCATTAAAAATGAATGGTGTAGAGATGTGCAAATTACTCACTGTCATCTCGATATTTTGAACTTTCTACAACCGATCCTCGGACAGATCCTCGAGCCGGGCTGACCCCTACTGATGGTAACCCCTTGGAAATAATTCAATGAAGATTCAAATACACTTGTAGTTTCACTTTTAAACTTGTAAAAGATAATTTATCAAAGAACATTCTAACGATTTAATTGGATGAGAAGAAATAACAGTGTTGCCAAATTGTAATTGGAAAACACTGTTAAATGTAGCTTTTGGTGAAAATCGTATATGATTTCTGCCAACATCATTGGTGCTAGACTAAATTAAATATCTCCATAATTATAAAGACAATGCATGTAAATCGATACTTTGTTCAGGTTTTGGTGGAATTTCAGGGAGAGTTCTGGCAGTACGGGTCATGAAATTGCTGCTTAAAAACTATGTCCCTCATTCCCTGCTTTTAATTTAGCTTCTTGATTCTCAGATAAATTTTTTTCTTTAGACATAATCCTACCTAGCTTATCAACAAACTTTCAGCTAATGTTTGGAAAAGTGTTCCTTCCTAAAAAAAAACATGTCCGGACTAAAATTTCTGAATTCAAAGTCTAGATTCAATGAACTTTTTTGGTTGAACTTGAATAAAAATGAGAATTTTAAAATTCAAATTTGAGTTTATTTTATGAGAAACTGTAAAAAAAATATTCGCATAGACGACAGTAAGTCAAATTTTTTTTATTCAAGCATTTTTTTCAAAGTTCACTATGAAAATTTTAAATAGACAGGTCGGTACATGAAACGTCAAACAATTATTAATTCATAAATAAAATTGGATTATTTAACTTTAAAACACAACGTAAATAATCTAACCTAACCTAATGGCTTCATATGTAGTCCTGCAGTATTACAATTTGCCACTGCGACAAACTTAAACATCTCCACTAAAAGAACTCTGTAAAATATCAAATAATTTTCTCTTTATATGGAAGCAGGAATAAGCTACCGTGGTTTAAAAATAGTTCAAGTTGTTATTGTTTGAATCCATCACTTCATGTCCGCGGGGGGGGGGGGGGGGGGGGGGGGCGGGGGGCGGGGGGGGTTGGGGGGGGCGGGGGTTTTGGGGGGGGGTT
>LR036010.1:0-14418 GCA_900607525.1 Apocyclops royi
ACCATTTACGGGGCGAAGCCCTATGTGCCTGGGTGTCCTTGCCATTCGGAGGAGGAACATCTCAGTTGCCCCTTGCGATGAGCCCGAATAAAATTGACTGGGGACCCCTACGAAATCATGCACTCGAGCATCGGGCCGGGGCAGCTTAATCTTGAGTTTCAGGTCCCAGACAATCCCCCGGACGACAACGACGGACAAGAAGGTCCTGATGGAGGAGAAGAGATCCCATCCGAGGAGGAAGAGGATGAGGACGTTCCAGAGGAAAGGGAGCTGTACGACATACCGGAGGGCGAAGAAGAAGAAGAAGAACAACCTGTTCACTTGGTAGCTTATCCTACCCCACCGCCGCCGCCGCTGAGAAGATCAAGTCGGACACCGGGAGGACCCGGTTATTTGGAAGCCCATGCCACTCCACCCAGTCAAAGGGGTTTACGGACTCCACCGAGGGCCGAGGGGGCCCCTCCCATGGTAGAAAACCACCCATAGGCCCTCCCCTCCCAAGCCAGAGGGCACCGCACGTCTCAGGCAGATCCCCTTCCCTAGCCTGGACTCCCCAGACGTGAAACGCGAACCAGAAGAGGAAGTCGCCGCCACTCATACACCAGAGAGGGCAGTCGTAGCCGATGAACAGGTCCTCCGGGACCGACCCCAGGAGGTTCTCCGAACTGTTCTTACTTCCATGTGTCCTAATATCAGCCGAGGAGCTTTGGATCTGAGGCTGAGTACTCTACAACCTCTAGAGGTGGAGATGACGGCTCGGATGCTTCTACAACGACCCGGAGTGATTCCCACTGAGAGCGAGCAGTTCTGGCCCTGGTTGGACCGGTATATTGGCTACAAGGGCCCGTCTACCCGAATGAACATTGGAGGTCGGTCACGTCAGGCTCCGATCGTCCCGCCCCCTCCAGGGTCCCCTCGCCCAGGACCTTCAGCACGAACCTCGAGGACCCGGTCCAGTTCTTCCTCGTCGTCACAGGATCCTTTTGCCAGATCGTCCAAGATGAAAAGGACTCCCTAGTTGTTTAAACTTGTGGTTTTACCCCGGGTACTCCGGTTTTCCCACAAGACACAACTTAGATTCAGTCGTCAAATTTTATAGTATAAAATTTCGTTAGGCCCATAGGAGTAATGTATATTTAAGAATCTACATTTCCTTTTCCCTTTGATCACGAGTGGGTAGCATGGACAAGCTGACCCCTACAAGGTAGCGTCTATTTTTAATTTCTCGTGTCTGATTGGTCCACGTGACCAGGGATTAATTAAAGTTTGGCGTCTGAAGATCTGTTGTGAGTTGGTAGGGTCAGTTCTGAACGAATCTGTAAACCAAAAAGACGTGTAATAAAATTAATAAAATCCAATGATTTTATTTCGAATATCCTCATCATTTATTGTCGTCAAAACAAAGTATAACAGCATTATACCAAAATAATAAACTAGCTGAGGTACCCTTTGTCACCCGGGATATATTAAAAGTACTAACCATAACGAAAATTAATTTTCACCTATTATTCACAACACAGAAATTTTAAAATGCAAAACTTTCAAAAGAGAGATTGTTAGATATTGCAATTGCCACCTTCAGATTGGCCTGGTGTGCCCAACTAAATTGGGGGTCCCGCACAACTTTGAACTTTATGAGCTTCACTCTCTCTGTCCCCGTTTCAGAGTTACAGGCCATTTGGACCCTGTCACCCCCTGGGATGGACCCCGTGGGCAGCCCCCCAAAATAAAACATATTCTATGACCTGCCCCTGATAAAATTGGGTATGTGTACAAAATTTGGTGATGATTGGTCAACAGGTGTGGACATTCAGCTTTATATTTTAGATTTATAACATTGACCACCTCCAATGTTGCCATACGTTTCATCGAAATTTCACCAAAACGTGAAGAAAATTCAATATCTGGCAACACAGCGCAGAGGAAACTATCGAACTTCACGACTTCCTGGTTTCTAAAATTTCACCAATCTTTTAAACATTTTTTATTCTTCGCTTTAAAACTCAGCAATTATTTATTTTTTAATTACAAAAAAGAAAAAAAAAGACTTTAATAAAAAAAAAAAGTTCGCGATCAATCGAAGATTCAGAATCCAATTTCTAAATCTCATCAATTTTTTGTTAGAAAAATGATTTGCGGACAGAAAATTAGCAAAAAAAAACTTAAGTGTATCTTGATTTTCTGCCATAAATGGAGGCTTTCTTGAATTCCTCGAGCCTCCGGGCTGTCTCTTTATGCCTGGCTGACTTGCTTGCAATGTTGGTGACGCTGCCCCCAACTGAGTTTTCCAAAACGTTCATAATTTTCTATAAAAGAGTGCAAATTAAAAAAAGATTAAAACTGCACATTTAATATTAACATACCCTAATAATTTGATCCACAGTGCTGCCAAAATATTTTTCATAATTCCACCAAAGTCGAACCAAAAATATTACATCGTGTTTATCGATTTCGTAAAGATATTGGGTAATCATTTTAAAGGTTTGCCCATTAAGAATGATCAATTCGTATGACCCCGGACTAAAAATAACTCAACTGACATTTACAGACTGGAAAGGTTCTGGAGCAGTCCTGGTTCCAGGCATTGAGATCTTGGAAGGTCTCCAGCTTTTGTCCAGTAGATCTGAAAATTTATCACATTTTTAGACTGCCATTCAGCCCATCAGCCATGCTGCCACACTTTCTTGTCAATTGAATGGTAACATTTTTCATTAAAAAGCAACTTGAAATTCACTTTCATGAAAAAAGAAATCTTTTTTTAAATGTTATATAAGTACTTTTCGTCTATTACATCGTCAAAATAAACAATTTTTCAAGACACTTTTTAAGTGAACTATATCACAATTAATTTTCAGTTCTTAAAAAATGAAAAGTTTTCGTGGTATTATTTCTTGGTGGATATTTTTGGCTCTTATCTTTATTATCTTAAGTTAATTAGATCCAATATCAAAGACGTTTTCGTAAGCTAATCGAATTTTCATAAGTCATTTTCTTAGGGTGTTTTACGACACGGTACCTACGAAAGTTTTTATGAAAAACTTGAGAAATTCTTAAATTTTACTTGCTGACAGTTTTTATCAATAGGAGTTAAATTTTGAAAACTTTCGTAAGATTTTCTTACCCACTTACGAAAATACTTAAACCGTACCTGTCCTAAATATCTAACTGCTACCACCAAAAACCTATGTTAAAGTAGAGAAAAAAATTCATGAAATTTCTTGAGATATTCGAAATAACATTTGTGCTCTCTCTTTTTTTCTCTAAAGTCCGTTGAGATCTCAATGAAACAGAGTTTGTAAATACTCTTCACAATTACCTAATCAAGTTTGCTCAACTCATAGAAAAACCTCAAGCAGCGTTATTTACAAAGGACGCAACTTTTCTCTTTAAAGTATCAGCAGCGTTGTTTGTCTAGATTCCTTTAGTTTCAGCTCTGTACAGAAAGATAAACAGGAAAGCAACGAAAAAAAATTAACAGAGAGCTGAAATACGTTAAAACAAATTGAACCATAGTCTTACGAAATTTTATTTTCAGTTTGAGATTAAACAAAGTTTCTCATTATAATAATCATTTAAATTCTGGATATCTTAATACAACGAATCGTAACTGATACATTCGTGTATTAAGCCTTAAAAGTAATAATGAAATTGGGTTCTAAAGATGTGCCTATTTATGAATTCTTAATCTCAAAGTTTCCGATATCGGTTGCACTGCTTTTAACTTAATTAGCAATAATTAATCACGTTGGTAATAAATCTCGTTATCAAAGTTTTACGTATAAATGGAATAGCGCACTTTAAAACTTTAACTGATCAAGAAATTTTTTGGAATGTACCGAAAACTAGTAACGGGCACGGACTGAATTTTCCATCAGTAGAGATAGGTTAAGTCAGAAGAATCCTTTGACTCGGGCTAACCCGTGGGTAAACCCATCCTGTGCACACTTGTGCGTAAAACCAGTGTGGCTGGAAAATGGCATTGAAATTCCACCAAAAACTAAGAAAATATTGTTTCGTTCTGTTTGATCAGTTATTACAAGAAAGAACCCAACCCAACCCTACAGACACTAGGTTGCCAGACTAGATCATTTCTAGGAGAAGATTGTATTACAATCTTTAGCTAATTTAGTAATATCTAGGTAGACTTAGAGATTTGACTAGCTAGGGTAATGCAAAATAAAGGTACAGTGTAACGAGACCTATTTGATATTTTTTGCATCCCTAGCAATATCTTTTCAATCTCAAAATTCTTTCTCGTGTTCTTAAACCCCTAATAAACACAGAAATATAATTTTGATAAAACATGTATAATTGTCTCAGACTGAAAAAATACCTATTCTATCGGCTAGCATAGCATACCTAGTGAGATAGTCATTGAAGAGTTGAACATACTTTAACAATAATCTTGCAATATTTGTTGGTGATTTAAAACGAAGCAAATTAAAATGGTCTAGCTTTTTAAAAATCGTGTATACGATTTAAAACGGTCTAGCTTACACAAAATATTTTTTATCATACCTGTTTTTTTATTTGTTGTTCTGTCCTAGCCCTTTTTACCTAGTTGCTTTAAATCATTTTTATTTGTTATAAGCTAAACCATTTTAAATTGTCTTAAATTGCTGATAAGCTAGATCGTATTAAATCAGTTTTTGTTAATTTAATAATTGCTTTCTTTGTTACACCGTTTTAATCGTTTTTCGAATTAAAGCCTCGGTCACATAACCATGGGTCAGGCGCACGAAACCTCAAGTCTATCCAGTTGCAGAAATAAAAAATACTTCTTTGCATTTGCACAACAAGCTCGGCTTATGTTTCGTGCGCTTGACCCAATGGTTATGTGACCGAGGCTTAAGACGAATATTGCAAGGTTATATTAATAATAAGTATCTCAAACATTTTTAGTCGATTCAGAAAACTGATAAGCTAGCGTGTAATGGCGAGCGATAAGAAATATGATTTCCCTAATCGCAATTACCAAAATTATAATTATGAGTTGGAGAGGTAATCAAGTAATCAGAAATTATTACAATTAAAATAATTAGTTTGATGTGACTGGAGAAGAAAAGATAGATAAGAGCAAAAAAAGAAAAAAAATACTCACCAAGAAAGAATATTAAGTACACTTTTCATTTTTTAAAACTAAAACTCAATTTTTATTGATTTAAATTGTTCTTAAGAGAGCGCGGGCTCAATTTTTTGTTTACAAGACCAGAAACAGAAAAAAATGAGGTCATTGTCGGAGTGTCAAATTGTCTTAAATTGAAAAAAAAATTGTTTGGGTACAGCCAGCGCCATTGTGACAGTTTGACAATTTGACATTGCGACTATATGAAACCTTCTCTTTTCGGCATACTTGGTTCCTCGATGGCCAACGCTGCCACCTCTGCGCCCTGCCTTCGCAACCTCTCCTTCTTCTGCTCGTCCTGCGAATGTGACGAGGTCTTTTATTGTTCTCGAAGATATTAGTATCTCTAATATCAAAAAATTTTAAATAAACTTTCTTTAAAATACTTCCGTGTTGTAAAAGTGATAAGTTCAAGACTCGAAACTTTAATCTCACCATAGCCCTACTATCAGTGAAGCCAAACAGTGGAGTTGCATCCTGAACAGATTCATCAAAAATCAATTAATAAATGTTGTACGCTTGTTAGTGAATTTGTATCCCTGATAATTTCTACTACAATATTGGGTCAATGAATCATTCATTCATTTTTTTAGGTAGAGTTATGAATTTTACAAACGTGAGAATTTATTTTCGTCTAAAGAAACAGCCCAGCTTAGCTTTAACTTGCCTTCTGTTTTTTCTCAGCCTTCTCCTGAATCTCATCGGCGAGGCTTGAGATCATCCACGGCATGTCAATTCCTTTCTACGAGAGAACGTTTCAAAACGGTGTACGCTATTAGGAGGAACTGTTGCTAAAAATTATGCAAAAATTTCACCAAAATCTCAACAGAACCTTGAATGATTAATGTTAAGTCCAAAGTAAGTTTAGAAAGGTAGCGCAAAGACTAGCACCAATTTTTGGAGGGAAAATGTGGTGCATGGCATGTGATGTCATTGGAGGCTGACATTTTCAAATCAAATTTTTGAGAAACTGATCAATTTTCATCAAAACATTATATTATACAATTTAATCAAGTAATATTACAGTTTTAAGATTGAGCATTAAAAGTGAGAAACAGTAACCAGGAATAATGTGAGAGGTTGGGTGATTTTCCTCCAATTTTTGTCTCTCTTTTATGAAAAAAGTGTAATTTATTCATTCCAGAGATTTAAACTTAATATCTGTTTGCCTGTCACAAAAAACTTCATGAATTGTTAGAGTAAATATTAAATTTTCAGGAGAAAAAGAAATAAGCCTCACACATTGCAAAATGACAGAGAAATCACTTTTTAAAGTTTGCATATTTAAAGCTAAAACACTGGAGGCTCCAGCAAGTCTAGCCTCTAATTACATCACAGGAGTGGTGCCACAAAGTCTAACTTAATAGCTTGGTCTTTGCACTACCTTTCTCCACTTCCTTTGGTTAAATCCTCGTTTGACATTTCAAATTTAGGAAATTTCCCCAGACCTGGAGGAATGGTGCAAAAAATATAGTTTCCATAATAACAGTACATTCTACCAAGATTTAAAAGTTAAGGTAGGACACTTAACCAAAAATCCTATGTGCATACATATTTGATGACATCATCACGCACAAATTTAGAGAGCTTTTTTCTCTACTTCTATGGTATCATATTCAAAAATTTTTCATCCAATGAACTTTGGTATCATAAGTAGTAAAAATATCAAAACAAAAATTCAGTGAAAACTTTACGGATTAAAGATATGGCCTGCTTTAATTACTACTGGCACATGATGACATCGTATGAAGATTATAAGAAAATTGGCTAAGTGACCAACTTTCATTTTTTTAAATCTTGAATTCGACTAGATTTTATGCACGTCTATCTGAGGCTAAATTAAAACTGCCTCGCGAAAAACATGACGTCACATTTGAAATAATTTCAAACGTCATCTTTAGCTGAAATTTTGGTATCTGTTTAAGCATAAGTCACTTGGCTTAGACCTGTCTCATGGTGGATTAACAAGTTGATCCTATAGCCAGTGAAAGTCAGATACTGGCAGGATGGTGAAAGCAAATTTTCATTATTAAATCAGTCTTAAGTCAAGTTTCTTAAGACAGTCTTAAGACACATTTAAGCTTAGACAGATACACAAATTTCAGCTTTTAATATTAAACCTTCCTTAAACGAAATTATAATCATATGCATTTTACGTATCATGTCTAATTGATCATGGGTCGAAACGAACGAAATTGAAAAACGTTTCGTTATTAAATTGAGAATGACGTTACTTCCGGGGCGAACACTGAAAGTGGAAAGTGCAGTTTTGTCCAATTTCAGTTGGTCGAAAACACATTTTGTCGAATATAAAGTGCGAAATGTCGAAAGCCGAACTTAGCCTATGTAGGCCTGTGTGGAGTACTGTTTAGGTTAGGTTAGTTAGTATGTCCACAATACTTTTTCGACATTTTGCATACTTTCGACATTCTGCACTATATTTTCTACATCCCATGAAATCAATTGTTTTGTCGACCATTTGCACTTTTGACAAAGTGCACATTTGTCATTTCGACAAATTGCACCTTCGACATTCCGTGTACCATCCCGTTACTTGTACCTGACATTCGCTGGATTTCGAAAACCACTGAAAGATGTCGTTGTAGTATTTTGGCGGCAAATTTGAATTCAGCATTTCACACAAACCACAGATGGGGTCGCGTTCGACAATTCTGGAAGTTTTTCAAAGTTCGTTTCAATTTTAAAATAGGTTTGCCAATATCGAGAAAAGCTAACTCGCTGAATTAAAAACTGAAAATATTTTACATTTCCAAATGAGCCTTTGGTCCGTTGTGGTTCATTCGATATTTAGAATTTCAATAAAAATGTTAGTTTACAAAATGAAACCTATTTCATTTCTTAAATATTAAAGTAATCAATAAAATTGTTTGAAAAAAAATCCATTATCGAAAATTCTCAGATCTGAACTCCAGGGTAATTTAATTTTCCTGAAAGGGGACCTGAGGGGGACGATGATGGGGGGAGGGAATTATTTTTTTCACTCGACCAATGACATTATTTGTTGAAAACATCTAAAATTTCAATAATTAAAAAATTCTGTCAAGTTCTCATCAAGATTTTTTGTGTGGAAACACCTAGAATGAAGACCAAGCGCACCTGTAGTGATCCTTCCATTTAAAATAGGAAAGGAAAGCGTCGTCGTTGTCATCCAGGTATAACAAGTAGTTGGCGAGCTCTTTGGCAGAGGCGAAGTCGTTGACGTTGATGTAAGACTTTGGTGGTGCGAGTCTATCGTAGTTTCCAGAACCCATTACAACTGGCACCACTGGCAGCGACATCACCTGTCGAAGAATTGTCATATTTCGTATTGGCGTAGTGTCAAATTATCACAAGACCAAAAATTTTTAAGAGTATTTTTAAAATCTGAAATCTAATCTAAACTTAATAATGGGTACGGTTTTAAGCCTTTCCGGAGGCACCAAGACCCTATTACGACACTGCGATAACATGAATTTCACCAAACTTATTGATACGTAAGTCTGTTTCGGTGTGAGCTTTCGTATCGGATGGAATGCCGGAACAGCGGTTGAATTTCACTTCAAGTGGTCGCTGTCTCAAACTGTCACTTTTAGAATTTCTTTCGGTTCAAATTTTAAGAAGCTTTGGTAATCGTTTTTTGCAAACTTTCCAGTACATGTCAAGGTTAGTCTAATCACGGGAATTATCGGTGTTTTTTAAAACCAGAGTGACGACATCATGAAAGCACACATTTTCTTTGAATTAGTTCACTGCTCGTGTTTTTACATCAAAACAACTCTTTTTGTGTGTTTTTGTGTAAAAGATACGAAGATGATTTGATATATTCCGAAAAAATAAATGAACTTAATTAGTTTTCATTTCCAATGTCCGCAGGGGACCGCATCAAAAAAACAACGAAACTGTTTTATGCTATCTTTCAACATCCATTCTGTCCACCCGTAGAATTTAAATTTTAGCCAGCAAAATTCAGTTTGTTCATAGAATGTCTTTTTATACAATACACAATCTATTTTCTCGTCGTTTTTTGTCAATTTTCAGACGGCTAAAAAGATTTTTCTTCGTTGAATAAACGTTTAGTCACTATTACATATACGTTCCCATTGCTTGGGTATATCCCATATTCACAAAAGTCCTTCCGAAAATCTAAAGAAAATTCGTAAATCTTACAAGGTTATCTTAGATATCTACCAGCCACATTCATTTAGCTCAAGACAACATAGATAAGATAAAATTTTATAAGAACAGTTGTAAGATTTTCATAAGAAAATTTGTGAATACCCAACCTGCCCTTTTTCAGATCTTATGAGATGAGACTATCGCTGATTTGAGATTAAGTGCTTCGGCAGAGCAGTGATAATATTTGAGGCAATAAAGCGATAATGATGAAAATTTATGTTTATGTTACAGAAACTCGACCCAGGCCTTTTAACCCTGAATTTTCAATGCTTCAAAATTGTAGATTTTTCTTGTAGAACGAGAGGATAAACATTGCTTTCATTTGAAACTGAGTTACAAGTGACTTTTAAAGATGAGTTTAGTTGTTAAATGAATAGGTCCCGATACCTGAAAAAAGTATTGACTGATGTAATCCAAGCAAAGACTTTTTTCGAATGCAAGAATGAACTTGTATTCCCGCGATAACTCCTTTGTGCAACTAAAAAATCGAGTAACAAAACATGCTCGAGTTTTACGAGATTGTGAAAATGAAACTTGGTATTAACAGAAACACTGACACTTCAAATTTAAAGAAAATTATTAGTGTTCGTTGAGAAAAATAGAGCTAGCCTGGAGGTCGGGGCAGGCCCGAGCTCAATGGGCATAGTTTTTCAAGACTGGCCTGAATCTCAAGGGTATCTCAGAGGGAAAAAGAAAAACAGAAAAATTCAATTACTTTACGGATATTGAGTAGTGTAACAAAATTCAAACATTTCATTGGACTAAGTTCTGACTGGAAGTTTTTTTAAAAGCCCGAGCCAGACCCGAGTGTAAAGGAAAAAGACCTATCCCGAACCGAGCTTTTCAAAAGAAAATGCTGATTTTTTTGTTCTGATCAAAGGAATATTTATAAATAAACCAATAATTCGATTTGCGCTGAGGTCAAAAAATGGATGGTATATCGCTCTGGGGGTCGAAATACGAATCAAAACAGATCTTAGACGTATCGTATGCAAAGAAAAAATTGGAAATGAAAAAAAATTATTGTCGAATGTTTTCAAAAAAAATTTTTTTTTCATTTCTGTAACAAGGAAGCTTTATGAAATTCGTCAATCATAATAAGTCAAGATGTTATCAAAAGCTTCTGACGCATTTGACTGTTCTCACAACAATAAAAGATCATTCACTTGGGAACCTTAATACGAAATGTGTCTTATCTATGTATTCGTATAATTAACTCATTAGCAAACAGTTAATTACCGTACTGGGTCTTCATTTAGTCCTGCAGGGCATTCCTGAAATTAGAGGAAGATAATGAATGTATGAGTTGACTATTAAAGATTCGACCAAAAAAACTGGAAACTGATTTTAAAATTTCCTTTAAGTAAAAAAGATTGTTCCAGTTTTAAGGAAGTCACCAGAGATGGCAAAGCAGAACTATTGCTTTACAAAGAGGTTATGAAATTCAATTTTAATTCTGTGTTGGGCCGTTCACAAATGATCGTAGATCGTGCAACTGATCGCCGACTTCAGGTTGCAGGGAGTTTGGCAATCAGTAATACAAGTCGTACGAGTCGTACGACTGAACGGCGATAATTATAGAGATCGCAAAGCTTGGAAAGGTTGCAAATGCAGCAAAAGCAATTGGCTGCTAACAGTGACAACCTGTACGACCTTAGTGACTGATCTGCAATTAGTCAACAATCAGTCGTACGACTCCTTGCAATCAATTGCAACCATCTCGTCGCAATCAATCGTTCGACCTATGATCAAATGTGAGCGGTGCTTTTTTTTAAAAAAAGGAATGAAAAGTCAAGACAGATGCATCACAAGGAAAATCTTGGTTTCGTGTTGTCTTATTTTATGCACAATTGATAATTTCAAAATTACAATAACAATATACTAAACTTTAATGGCACAATTTAGAAGAAAAAATAGGTGTGATATATTTTTTTTTTTAAATGGTGCGGCTTAAAATGGGAATGCAATGAACAAAGTGTTTTGTAGATAATGTTTGGTGAAAAGGATAAAACAAACTCAATTAATAATGTTTTCAAACTTGACTGAATAGGCTAAAACAACAGAATAATTTTTTAAAAATATAATATACCTTGGACACCAAAGAAATGATCATAAATAATTTACCCCTTTCATCTAGCGCCCTCTTTATTTTTTTGTCAATTATTTGCCTCTCCATTAATTGAAATGCAGTAACTCAAAGATAGTATAGAGAGGTAAATCAATTCAGTCACAGATGTATATTTTCACCAGGTATCCACAAGGTCCATAGATGTCTACTTGAACGTAATTGGCGAGGAATGATGCGAAGTCCTCGCGATGAGTTTCAATGCTGTTGCAATCATTAACGTACCAAGCTACTAGCTTGGAGCGTTTTGTTGTTATACCTAAGATAAAACTCTTGAATTAAACGATATATTTCTTTTAAAAGCTATCGTATTTAATCAATCATTATTACTATAACATAGATTTGAAAAAGTGCAATATAAAAGAAATAACTTTATAATGTTACAGAAAGAAAAGTTTTTCTTAAAGCCAAATTATTGTGACCTTTGATGAATGTGTCAATAATATTTGATTCTTACTTTTGCAAGCTTTAAAAAAAACTTTTCATTCAAGTAGCAACATTTCAAACATTTTGTGCCACGTTATAACTTTATGATAACGAAACCACACAAACTGAAATCCTTGAATTTTTTTTCATACATTAGAACTACACAATTTTGGGACAAAAATTAAACTTGCCTTGAAACTTTCGAACATTTATTTTTTCCCACTTGATGAGTCATTAAAAAAATTTACACTTCGCTAATCAAATTCTCGATACTTAGGTCTCGGACTCATGAATTAAATAAACCTTTCAACAACCCTATTATAACGGAGCCAAGAAACGCAATAATTCTCCAACGTTTCAAAAAACAAGTTTTGTGAATACCAACACTGATTCTCTAAACTTTTAATGCCTTGTCAAGCAAAAAAGTTTTTAAATTTTTTTTTTCTCAAAATTTCAAAAGCAGATCTAAAAAATTCCTTTTGGTTCAATGAAATCAAATGAAAGAAAAAACTTGTGGGAGCCTCTATTGAGGTGGACAAAAATTGAAATTAATTCTTTGAACTGCAAAGTTTCTTTTTCTCGTCAATTGAAGATCAAAAATGCAATCTTATGAAAACTCTTCTCATGTCAAATGTACGTAGTGGTTGAAGACGTTTTCTATAGAAAAGCTAGCTTGTCTTTTCCACTCAATGTTAAAAATTGTAAAACTAATTCTATTATTCTAGTATTTAGATTTTTATTGGTATCTGATCTGGAAAGCTAGATACAGTAAACCAGCTTCGGTTTACCCCTGTGAGCCTTTAAAAAGATAGATTTTTAAAAGATCATGTAAAAATGTAACAATCGTTTAAAACAACTAAGCTGCCTCGCCAGTGTAGAATCAAAAAAAGGTTTCAATGACAGAACGGTCTACAATTTCAGTTATGACGTGCTTTTTCGCGAAAAATAGCCTCTCACATGCGACACCCGGTACAAAAGTAGACATAATGTATCTATTAAATGTTTTACAGGTTCAATTTTGAAATGAAAAAGATGCTTTTACGTCAAAGCCTTCCTTAATAACTCCTGAGATTACTTTACTTAAAGCAAAAGCTTTTAAAAGTCAAGATTTTTGTGAAAAAAAAACTGACTGATGCAAAACATTGAAGCTGGAAACTATAATAAACTTGAGAAGTTTGGTTGTCACGAGTTGCAGAGGTCTGGCAAATTGCAATGTGTGTGTATGTTCTGTAATGGAGAACAAAATAATATTTTTGTTTCTTAATCGTAAAAACTTGACTTGTGACATATGTAGTATAGTACTCATCTGAGCGGAAGTCATAAAAACAACAGAACTTTGTGTTCAGCCAAAAAAGTTTTTTTTTTTTAAAAAAACATGAAAATATTACTTTTCTATAGATTTGTCTTTTGTCCATGTCTCTGAACGAGAGGGGGAATCTTGAATTTATTTGCTGACTTTTGAAAACGTTTTCTATGGGGGAATATGTTTTGAAGAAAACTTTGGTCAGATAAATGTTTCTAATTGTCGAAGTGACAAATTATTAATAATTAAAAATTGCATTATCTCTCGTCTGGAGGATACCATGAAACTACTATTGCGACAATACTACATGAAAATTGCGAAAAAAAACCGTATGACGAAAGAGACTGGACGCCATGCAGGTGGTTCCATCCGATCATGTGCTTGTGATCGACGTGGACAAGGTCTTTGTTGACGTGTAGGATTCTGCCCGCGGGTGCGGGTAGGTCGCTGTCTTCTCGGTACGTCATAGTCCAGTTAAAGAATCCGTTGAAACTACAACAGCAAGGCAGTAGGCTAGACAGTTCTATTAAATATAAAATTAGTTATGAGAAACTTTTGAAACCACTAAATCAGTGTGGCCAAATATTATGTAGGGAAACTTGACAAACTTGGAATCGTCTTAACAAAAGTTCCTAGGAAAATTTTATAAAATCTTCTAAATTTTAACTGATTATCTTAAATGCAGAGTACAGACGTTTCATGCTATCTTAAGAATTTATGAAATTTCAAAAGATTTCTGTGAAAGTTTTTGTGAAAATCTATTTGGTGTCCAAGTTTTAAAAAATATAAGAAAAGAAAATAAAAATTTTCAAATCCTTCGATAGATTAAATCTGAGATATCTTCTAAATAATTAATGACAATTAATTACGGATAAAATTTTCAAGGAATTTTTTAAAAAGTTTTGTGAAAGTCTGTTATGACATTAAAAAAGTAAAAAAGATCACATTCTTTTTTAGAGTAATGGAACAGTCTAACCAGATAATATGTTTGAAATAAGCTTGGAATTTTGTCTGGTGACAAATTCTACAGATCCTTTTGGGTGGGACACGGAATGTCGAAAGTGCAAATTGTCAAAAAGAGAAATGTGCAGTTTGTCAAAAGTGCAAATGGGTGAAAACCAAATTCGGCAAATGCATTGTCGAAAAAAATGTGCAAAATGTCAAAAATGTGCAATTCGGCGAAAGAATTTTTTTGAACATCATTTTGAACATTTTTTTGTGCATTTGGTCGAAAGCCTTAAATGACCTAGGGGACCTAACCTA
>LR039705.1:0-11122 GCA_900607525.1 Apocyclops royi
CTTTTCTCGTTTTGAATGGTTGCCACATGACTAAAGCCGCCGCTGGCCTCGCTGCCGTACACCAGAGTGATCATTCCTCTCCGGGGAAGTTTGAAACCTGTTAATAAAGTTTTGAAAATGTTTTCAATTTTTTTTAATCATCAAACACATAATGAGAATTTTTAAAAAAAGTTTAAAAGATATTCTATCAAATATGATATTTTTAGAGAGTAAAAGCCTACAAGATTAAAAGAAGAGTGACCGTAATGGGGGGGGATGGTAGAAAATACCCCCCCACCAAATCAGAGTTCATACAATCTATTGATTGATTGATTGGATTCTTACCTGATGACATGATGAGATTGCCCCACCACTCTGCTATCTTGAGACACTCTTCTAAAAGGATCAGTTTCTCTTTGAGCTCCACCTCCAATTCTTCAAGTTCGAAGACGCGCTGCTCGTATCTGAGGACCAGCGACTCCAGGTAATTGTTCTGATTGGAGACCTCCTCCAGCTTCATGGCAGTACTCTCGATCTTCTTCCGTAAAATGGAGTTGGACTGCCGCTCCGACGACAACTCATCCGCCAGGTATTCATTTTTCTCGACGGCAGATTCCAACTGATGTTCCCACCTGTCGACAGGTGTGTCAAGAAAAGGTTAGAGTGTTTCAGAAAAAAATCATAATCAATTATCAACTCAAACAGAACAACTTCGTGAATCGATGAGAAAAAGCAATAATAAGTGCCCGTACAAAAACAGTCTAGCTTTTTATAACATGAATACGAGCTAGCTTATTTTTGAAAATGTTTTTACCTCTGAGCATCGAGTCTGCTATCGTTTTCCGCCTCCTCGAGTTCACACTTCTCCTCCTTGAGCACCAAATTCTCGCGATGCAACGCCTCGTACTTCGTCTCCATTTCGCTCAGCTCCTTCCTCAGGAATTTCTCCAACTTCTGCAACTCGTCGATCTTCGTCTCGAACGTCGATACGCTAAAAATAGTTCATAATAACTTCGACACTTGGAGAATGCGACAATATGCCATCAGATTAGAAATAGGGTCGACTCGAAACATTACATTTCGAGTCGAGTCGAAACTCAATATGATAAATTCTCAACCCACAATAAGATTTTGAATTACTAATGTTCAGTTGTAACTGATTTTGTAGAATTCAAATACTGCGGTGAAAAATTTTGTTTAAATTTTGGTGGAATTTATCAAGCAACAGTGTCGCATTTCATTAGCAATGCATGAAAATTTTAAGGAACGATCCGACAAACGCTTCTCAACTGTGTTGCCAAATTAAATTCAAACTCAAGTTACAACTTTTTGTATTTTTTTAAAGACTGAACCTAACGCTACCTCGTTTTTTCGCTGTCCATTTTTCCTTTAAAAGTTTCGATCTGAAAAAACGAAAAAAAAAGTTTCAACGAATATTTTTTTTAATTTGCGGCAGATCGACGATCACGAAACCTTTACCTGTTTTTTATATTCCTCGATTTCTGACTCGATGGTCATCTTACGCACGACGAGGTCATTGCATTCGGATCTCAAGTCCTCCAACTCGGCCTCGCATCGGTCAAAATCTTTGAAAAAAACTTTTCAGTTCATAAAATAAAACTTAAATCTTTCTTTTTTGTCTGAAAATTCATTTGATAATTTTGCTCAAAGAAAAATGATGTTGGTAGATTTCCAAAGTGTTCTAGGATAACTTTTCTCTTACTTGAAATCGGTGGTGAGAAAATTCAAATATTTTATCAAGTTTAGTGCACTTGAAATATTTCAAAGCTCATTTACATTCGCGTCTTACGCAGCAGAAAACGATGCGATGCCGTTCGCAATATGTACTTTTGCGCATTGTGTGTAAACGATGCTTTTAGGAAATAAATAAAATAAAACGATGCTTTTAGAATTTTTTGAACATTTTTACCATTTCTGATTTGTAGCGATTTTGTGGCTGACAATTTATTCTTTAATTTTTCAACAATTTTTTCGTCGCTGAATGTCTGAGTCGACTTTTCATCGACAGTCTTCTTTTCGATGAATTCGACAACATCGATTTCAGTGTCACTGAGGTCAGAGGCCACGCCCGAGGACGGGGAGCCCTCCTTGTTGGTATAGACCCCGTCGTTGGTATCGGTGGATGATCGACGGTCGTATTTGGAAGGCAAAGATTTCTAAAAATAAAACATTTCCATCCGTTGACTATTCAGTGAAGCTAGATATTGTGTAAAAATTCCACCAAAGAAATAAGCTAAATATTGCATTGTCCAAATAACTGATTTCAAATAACACCTTTGTACCTTGTTGACATTTTAGGGTATTCCACCAAAATCTGGCAGGATTGAGTGCAATCAATGTCTTTCATGCATCTTTGACATTGATTGGTAAGTTTCTTTTGATGTCATAAATATTATCAAATAAAATTAAAAATAATGAAAGTTGGTGAGAAAATATTTCTGCCTTGATTGAAACATACAAAAGCGAGTCGATGACTTGCACTTTTTTTTAATGATGAACACAGTTTGCAAACCTACTTTGATTTTAAGAGATGATAAAATTACATTCTTTGAATTTCAATGACGACTTTTAAACAAAGATTAATGAAGTCGTCAAACCGAACATAAAAAGAATTTTTGATTTCAGTAAAATTTCTTTTTTTTTTTTGAACTTAATGAAAATTACAACAAAGAATTTATTGAGGTTTTTTACTTCTTGATTTTAAATGAGCATGTACCCTTTAGAAAAACTTGACTGATTAAGCTAGATCATTCACACAACTACATTGATATTTTTATTTATTAATAAAGAACGATCCTTTCAACAGTTTGTAATTAGAGGTAAGTGCGTGCTATCCCGGGCTAAAGTATTTTTTCTGCTTCAACTCAGCCCGGGTCAAGTATTGCTATGCCCGTACACATCACTAGCAACTAGCAGAGGAATCATAGACAAAGAATAAATTGAGTTGCCTTGCTAGACGACTACTAGGTGTCTGAATGTCAAGTCACGGTTTTTTCCAGAAAGTTCAATGTTAGCCAGTATGTAAGCTAGTGAGAAAGTGAGAATACGAAAAAAAAATTTCCATGAATTTTGCAAAAGATGGTTATCTCTCTCTGTACAACTTCAAATTTCAAGAAAAAGTTTCGAAATATCAAATTTCGCTTTTTTTTTTTTTTGCTTTTCAAAAACTTACAAATAAAATCTAAATTTTAAATACTCAATTTCCAATGTTATAATTTCACTTAATTAATTACTTTAAATCTTAAAATAACTAATTGTTCTAATTTTGATGTCACTTTAAGATTTTTACGACTTTTTGGCAATTCGTCCAATTTCAAAAATGACCATTAGCATTTGCAAACAAACCTTTTCATCCATTTCTTGCAAAGTTTTCAGATGAAGTTCTTGCAAAATGTCGCTCTCATCTCTAAACGAGTGTGGCGCCCTCTCGTGTTGCAAGGACGAAACTTGCTGTAAAAAAAGAGAAAAAAAAAATTTGAAGGACAATTTTTTTTCGAATTTCGATTGAAGTGTCAGATAAAAATGTGAAAAAAACTAATTCGATTGACACATCGAGTCTGTCGTGACATTGAAAAAAAATAGACAATTTGAGTACTTTGAAATCTCCTCAAAAATCTTGACAAAAAATATCTCATTAAATTGTTTTACCTGGTAAAAAAAGGAAGATGGCATCTCTCTTTGACAAGAATAATTATCATAGATAGATAACGAATTGTGACAATAAGACATTGTTCTTTTTTTCCAACATTTAAATTTTTAATTGCGAGAAGATTGAAGCGATAATACATTCCGAGATGTAAAGACAATTTTTAATGATGCGTGCAAAGTAATTTCAGGTTAATTAGACACCCACGGAGAGTGTTCGGTCGAATGACAAATCATCGCATTTCCCATACTGTCACAATGTAAAATTTAAAACCTGACCTACCTTTAAAGGGGGATCAGCCCCATGCACAGCTGAGGGCACCCGATCCGGCTGCTAGGCCTGCCCAAGATACCCCAACTGTCCCTCCCCGCCCCATGATTTACTGTATATCGCTATATCGCAAAAGTAACTATTAGAGTTTTTTTAGCACGCAGAAATAATCGCATCGCTTATTGAAATTTTTTTCGGAGTAAAAATATTTTTGTGTGAGATTGAAATTTCTTTTTCTATTAATAATTAGCCAGGGTTGCTCATTGTAGAACATTTTTCAAATTGGGTAAAACTGGTGTGAAATTACGAAAAGCAAAGACGATTTCACATAATTGATAAAAAAGTTAGACGTTCTGCTACAAAAGTTATTTGATTGTATTTAATAACACTGTCTAGCTTATTCTTTGGCAGGTATGTTCTACATAACTATCAGAATCTTTTTCGAGGTCAAATCTCGACTCATCAAAATTCTTGTAGGGTCCAAGAAAAGAAATCAATTTTATCAGGATTTTTTTAGAGATAGAAAGTGACATTTCTTTTATAAGAAAAAATTTTTGTGGGAGGACATTTTGAAACGAGTGAGATGACATTTGATTTGATTTTAAGACTCGAGAAATCTGCTTGTTTTCCCGTAAATAGAATCAAAGCAAATAAATTCACAAAAATTAGAGGATTTTTAAAATCATTTTAAGGAGATTAATTGCTAAAATGTACACAAATTAGTTTTATAATCTTAAGTGGTCGTATTTCAAATTGTTCCGTGTCTAAATACAGCCCAAGTGTCAGATTTCTGAAAACTTTTTAAGGTGTATGTTTAAACAACCTGTCGTATTTCATAATATTGTTGTAGATTATGTTAAATCGCTCTTGAATGGAAAATATTTAACTTAAAACACTAAATAATCTAACCTAAAGTAACTTAAATTATAGATATAGTCACTGGCCCTGTACTTAAGACTCTCCATGGCGACTATATAACCCTGAGACAATATAGGAATTGCGATGTGAAACCTTTGCACTTGATAATAAGAAACGTTACTTTGAATTGTTGATTAAATTTCATTTTTTTATCCTGACAAAAGTTCAATCAAATCACGAAAAAACGATTTGGCATCGAACATTAGCTAACATTATTTTTTTTATCCTATAAAAATTTCTTCTTTGATCAAAATTGCAATTTTTAAATGAAACCCATCACAGCCCTACCTCAGTTGCTGAGTCGAGTTTGTTCTTGGTAGACTCGAGTTCGAGAACGAGGTTGTCTCGATCTGTCTCGAGTTTTTCATAGTCGGACTTGATTTGACTATTCTCATCCTAAAAAAACTTTTATTATTTTTTTTTCACTTAAAAATTACAACTTTTCTATAATTAATTTTATTGAATCGGTACCTGAAGGTTTTTAATTTTTGCAATGAGCGTTTCGAACAATGCGACGGTCTGCAAAAGCAATGACTTGTCGTTCGCCGAAGAAATGTTCGACATCAGATGCGTCAGTCGATGTTTCGTGTCGTTCACTTTTTCATTCTGAAATTGGCGGCGTTTCATATTATCGCAATCCCCACGCTATCACATCGGGGGTCCAGGTACCCCGGCAAGGCTAGGGGCCGGACCCATAATATAGGTTAGGTTAACAAGTTAAAATACAACTTTAAAATTTTCAATTAAGAATGCGTTTAAATTGCAACAATATGGGAAATGCGACAATTTGACATATGACCAGAAAATTTAACAGAAGTTATCTAAAGTTATGTTAGTCAGGGTGGGTATTCACAAAAATTCTTACAAAAATCTTGCGATATTTCTTTAAAAAAATTATATTATCTATGTTATCTTAAGCTAAATGAATATGGCTGTTAGATATCATAGATTACCTTGTATGTTTTAGGAATTTTCGAAAGATTTTTATATGAATTTTTGTGAATATGGCTTCAGATGATTTGAGATTTGATTTGATTTTAACAAAGGTCTATCTTGGAAGGCAGTTCCCTATAAAGGTTTCTAAAATTTGGATTGGCAAGTTGTTATTAAAAACAGCCAGTCTACATATGTATGTATTAAAACCGAGTTCAGAAGCTAGTCATATTTGATTGAAAACAGTTAAGGTTAATACTTTAGAATAGAGCGATTATTTTGAGACGACTATCTGAAGAGGTTAATACGGTATGCCTTGCAATCCTCAACTTTTGACATTTATTTAACAATGCATGAAATTTCACTTCACACTTTTATTGAATTCTGAAGAGAGCCTGAGCTCCCTTTCATGTTTCAAAGTTTGAAACACGCAAGATGAAAATTTTCTGCGAATTCTCATTTCTTTTAGCAGGGACCGAATTCACAAAAAAAAATTTCCAATTTTTACATTGTAATACAAAGAAAAATTTGGTATATTTCAAATCGGTTTTTTTGACAGTTCGGTTTGGGACAGGTTATAAAGTCGAATAATAACTGGTAAAGTTAAGAGATTGAAATTTTTTTTTCACATTTTTTTAGGAGTCTATCTTAGCACTTCAATTTGTCTTGAAAATAATTTATGAACCCGTGACCTCGACCATAAAAGAAACCAGTCATTTCTTTATGAAAAAAATGTTTGAAGCTCGATACATAACTATAATTAACCATCAGTCTGTAACGCTTTTAAAAATGAATTTAAAAAAAGTAAAAATGCAAAATAAAATCTTTTTTTTAATTTTAGGCTAAAAATTTTCAATTGTATTTTTTTGTTATTGTGAGTTCTTCTTTGATCTCGATTTTCTTGGAAAAAAAATTTCACAGTGGCGCCGAAATTTTCAAAATTGATCTTCACATCTTCCCCAATCAGTTTCATATCATTGTGTTAATTATCATTAATGAGGATACTTTAATAATCAAAGCATACTTTTCTAATTGAGACAATAACTTGGAATAAACAAAAATTTCAAAGCCCCTTACCCTAAAGTCTTGATAGACTTTGAAAATTTCCTCATTGCTGGCAACCGAAGAGCCCCCACAACCAGAATCACTCCAAACGTCAAGATCCTCCGTTTCAACGCTCGCATCTTGACACTGACGATCGCGTGACTAAAATATCAGGTGACAGGTCAATAAATCACATTAAGTTGACTACTCCATGACATTTTGCACCAAGTTAACACATAAAAGAAATGCAAAAACAATTTTAAACCATTAATCAGTATTGTAACCACGATTAGCCAAAACGTTTCATATCAACTCTATGCAATTTTATAATGTTGGCGCAATTATTTAGCACCAAATTTTGTGAAGATCTTTCTTTTTTTTCTTCTTAAGCTTTGACTAAAATGTTTTCATTATCTTCAACTTTTTCATTAAAAATTTTTCTTTTGATTTATGTTTTGATAGAGGATCAAACAAACTGATTTGCAATTCATCAATTTGTCTAACTTGCCATCCCTCATTTGGCCCAATTTTCAAAACTTCACAGGGCAAAATATTGAAGATGATCAGAACCAAAAATTCAAAGTACAACTTTTCGCACCTGAAGGGATAATTTAAAACTCAGCAAAGACCTTCAGATTTTGGTGAAATTTTAGTTAAAATGGGGGCTGAATGGAGCAGTGGGACCCGTGCTTGAGGCCCTCCCCCCTCTCCCCACCAGGTCAGAACATTTTTTCTTCTAAGGCTTTTCTTTGATGTTTGCACTTTTCATAATTCGTAATTAATGGGTCAGAAAATCATTCACAAATTTCTGGCAGCACTGATAACAACACGATTCCTTGCTCTACATTCGGGCCCATTCATGGAAGAATTACAAGTGACAATAAAATCTATTTTACAAGATTGAATTCAACCTTTGCAACTTGTTCAACTTCTAGAAGTCTGAACTCGAGTAGTTCTGCGTGATCTTTCGCCTCCTCAAGTTGCTCCCTGAAAAAAGTGCAAATGTGCGAATTCCCAACGTGTCAACACTTAACATGTGTGTCAAAAATAAAATTACATCATTATTATCAAAAATAAAAGTTTTTCTTAACGTCTTTCAATTATAATTTTAATCACCAATTTAACGTAAATTAATTTTATGACTTGCACTAAGGTTGAAATTCGAGAAATTCAAATTTTATTTTTTTTTCTTTCTATTTTGTTATTACTCTTTCAATCTCTTGCAAAAGTGCAGAAAAATAATTGAACACACACACACAAAGAAAATGCAACGGTTCTATTTCTTACCTGACTGCGGCTTCGTTAGAAGAAAGTTTTTCAATTTTTTTGCTCAAAATTTCATTTTCAGCTTCCAGGCGCAGTTTTGTCTCGAGTAATTCTTTCGTTAATGAGTCAGAGTCCGAAGTTCGACTCAACTCTATAAGATAGTTTAATACTTTTTATCTGGTATTTGAAGATCTCGACCTCACCCCTACAGGATTAGGGGTTAGTTGGAGATGCACTGCTGTGTCTAGAGAGAGAATTGATCACGGTAAGCTAGATAGTTAAAATACTCAGGTCTCTTTTTTTAAAACGACTGGTTAAAAATGTCGAACACTTAAGATTAAAATCTAAATGTCTGTCGGCTAAATCACGTTGGATTTCATTAACTTAACTTTCAACTAAAAACTCAACTTACATTTACAGACTTTGAGGATATAAAAAGTCTTTTCAAGATTCAGTGAAATTTCTTGAGAGGGGTGGGGAGGGGGGTTCTGATAGAAACAATGCAAAGAATTGAGGCGATTAAAAAAGAAATCGATCAGATTTATGGTCTACATAGCCTCCCGAAAAAATTTCTGAAATCATTTTCAAGGTAATTCCAAGGTAATTCATTGCAGCATTGATTAAGCATGAACCGCTTTGCTACAAAAATATTTATGTGTCGTAGTTGTTTTTCGGACAGACAACTTTAAAACCGATAAATTGGCAAAATTCTTATGAAGCCACTAAGGTGAGTGTACGAAACTGTAAGTCTAACCTGTTGTGCCAATACAAGCAAAACTATTATTTTTACAACAGGCTAGGCTTTTACTTTGATATGCTCAACTCAAAGTGTTTGTGACCGAGGATATAATATTGCTTTTCTAGGACTTTGGTGGAATTTCAATGACATTTCTGGCAATACTGTACGTAACTAATGGTAAATCACATCGATCATCGTTTCGAAGTGATGAAATAAAATAAAAAAAAAGAATGATTCGATGAAAAAGTAACTCACCAACACTCTTTTGTTTCTCAAGACTCTTGTGAGTGATCAAAGCTTCGGAAATTTTGTCGCCCTGTTTGTTCAAAATTTCATGGGAGGACTGCAAGGCCTGAAAACAACAACAACAAAAAAGATGTATGAAACTCGTGCTGAAAAGATTTTTTTCTAATTCTTTAAATTATACATTTTGACATTGAACTCAAGTTTTAAAAAGGACCACTAATTTGTCCCCCCCCCCCGGGAAATCAGACGATTAACCTGAAGCTAGATCGTCAAACACAATAAATAAATTATCCATGAAGCCAAACATCTAACTTAAGGTTGTTATGTCGGTTTCTTAAAAAATTGGAATTAGATAAAATCTCAAAACAACTTTCTAAGTACCTAAGAATAAAAAACATTTTTTTTATTTTAAGAAATTTTAAGTTTATTTCCCTCTGGAAAAAAATTATAAAATTTCTTTGGATTATTTTTCGAATTTTTTTTTTTACTTTTTAGCAACTAAGGCAATCTCGTAAGAGGAAAAATTGCACATTTTCAATAATGTTCGATTTTATCTAACATATTTCTTTAGACATTGAAAAAATTCTTTCGATAGTCAAGGTATAAATTTTATGATAATTGAACTCAAAAATATTCCGTTGACTCCTGAATCAAGTAGTCCTCATTGTTTATCAATAAATTCGTTTGACATCATAGGAACTGGTTCAAAAATACCATAGTTAGTAGAGCTAGATAACTCCTTTCTTCGGGTCGAGACTTGAATGATCAATATCTATTGTTATTCTACAAAACAGATTCGCATTTGAAGAACTGAAATATTTCCACGTAAAAAGTTTCAATGAAAGAAAAAATTTCTTTTGAGCCGAAACTCAAAATTTCAAGGACTGATGACGAAGCAACTTTCTTGAATGGTTTTCATACCTTTAATGGTTTATGGGTTCTTTAAAAAAATTCAAGAATGACAAATATTAAAACGCTTGAAATAAAAAGATATGTAAAAGAATCCGAATTCGAAGTTACATAATTTTCATTTTAGATTTTTTTTCTCGAAGTTTCGAAATGACGTCGAGAGAAAACTTTAACCATTAAAAAAAATATGACTAAGCTGCTTCGTTTGTCTGTTGACGAATAACTTGACAGATGGTACCGATATGCACTACTTCAAGGCATTTAGTGTCAAAATACTTTACAACAAAAAAGCAAGATGTCAAATTAAACTGATCGCCTACTTAGAAATAGAAGCTTCATCTACCTAAATAATATTTGCTGCTTAATGATCATTTATATGAAAAAAAAATATTTATGGATGAATCTTCACTCTTTTATCATTTTTAAATAATCATGACAAGGTGTTAACCTACATCGATCCTTTTGTTAATTTATTGGCAAGTAAAATATTTTTTTTTGCTCCTAAATCAAGAAGACGGAGGGCGTTAAAATTACCAATCTATCGACATGTCGACACTGAAAATTGTAATTACTGTAACAGTAATAATTTGTCGATAATCGAATACAAAGGGCGGAAACCAATTTAGCAAAATATCGAATACAGAAATGTGAAGAAATAGAACCAGTACAGAGCAAGGGATGGTTTTTTAGGGCTTGGTCGAGTCGGCCCGACAAAAAATTTGATTTTATCTGGCCTAACTCAGTCCGGATCACAAGTAATTTTCTATCTGCCCCGAGCCTTAAAAACACTCCGCACGATACCCTAACTTTCGCAATTTTTATTTTAACCATTGACGTAATATTCTTGGTTTTTTACTTATTCAATTTACATTAAAATTCTTACATGCAAGTTAAAAGTTCGAAAATTTTTATTTCATTAAGAGTTTTATAATTCTCTGTTTGTAAAAAATCGCCGATATTTGGAAAATTACATTTCTTTAGCATATACTTCAAACTGTCGCAAGTTAAAAATTGTATTATGTAGTTGACTATAAAATAATAAACAATCTTACCTAGCCTATAATCGGGGGGGGGGGGGGGGCGGTAACACGGCCCCGGGCCCCTGGGGTCCCCATGCTATAATTTTAAAAATATGAAAAATATACAATTTT
>LR039705.1:17424-29967 GCA_900607525.1 Apocyclops royi
CCCCCCCCCCCCCCCCCCCCCCCCCCCCCCCCCCCCCCCCCCCCCCCCCCCCCCCCCCCCCCCCCCCCCCCCACCACGAACAGATATGACTGAGAGAGATGGGAAATCATGTGAACCAAAATTGACAAACCACAAGACATGAAACGTTGATTTTGTCGAAGGCAATTAAAATTAATATTTCGGACCAAAATTATCTTTGAGCAAATTTTTATGTGGCAGGCTAGATTTTACAAACGAAAGTTTCATTCCTTTTTAAAAAGGAAAGGTGAAAAAATAATTTTAAAGGGTTGACCATTACTGTTCTTTGCAATAAAAATCTGTACGTTTGACTATACGATTATTTTCAGCTGAATTGAGTGAAAAAACTTTGTAAAGTAGATAATATCTTGTTTTGGGCGAACTGCAATTCTCCAATTGACGTAAGACCCATGAAGATTTGCATAAACTACTTATAGATGACACTCCATGACTTCGTATCCGACTGAGCGACCACAAAATGGAAACAACTTTTTACCTGAAGCTGACGTAAGATTTTCTCTAGAGGCTGTTGGAATTGGAATTCGACTCTTGGACCTGGCAGTGGCAGGCAAAGAAATCGTGGACAGAGTCGAATCTTGTCGTTGGTAGCATGCTGCAGTAGCTATCGATGGAAAACTCTTATCGTGGCTTTTTTCCACGCCAAGGGTCGTATTTGATCGCTCAAACTTTTTGACGACATCTGTAACTTTGGAAGTTTCGGTCGTGGACAGAGTTTTCGTCAACCGTTTTTTCAACTCCGAGCTTGTTTTGTTACTCGGGCTGACATTACTGTTGTAAATTCTTCGTTGTTGAACTGAAGCCATGATTATTGTCAACAAAATTGTAGGGCTCAACTCGAGTCTCAACACAAAAGAAAAGCAATATTTAAAATTCCATTTCAGTGCACAGACTTCACGTATTTTTTTCTTTCACCTCGCAGTAGAATTCGTCACGAGAAACTGAATCTCTCGTCGAGAATTTTTTTTGAGTTGCCCTCACACACGCCTAGCTCTAAACCGTTACGTCGACTCGCAGGTTAAACGCATGGGCAGGGAAGGATTAAAACGCGTTAGGGTGGATCGCTTTGCAATTGCGATTTTTTTCTTCACTAATGATAAACTAGAACTATACTGCTACATTCCTAACGTTCAGAAAAAAATCTGGTCGGGAAATTACAGCACTAAACGAGTGATTTGATTAGACCATTATTTTCTAATTTGATGACGAAAGAAATTCGATATTCGATTAAATCTCAATCTCAAAGGAACGAAAAGTTGCTTACTTTTTCAGCTCTTGTTACAAGAAACCGCCAAAAAAATTAAGATAATAAATCAAATTAAACCCTTCGGATTTTGGAATCGGAACTCTGGTGAAAATTTTGACGAGAGTTTTAGCGCGCCCACGGGCCATCACCTTATTATATGATACTTGTCGTGTTTTCTTATTCTTACTTCCTTTAATGGTATTTCTTCTCCGCACACAAACTATGCGACAAGGATACTTCAAAACTCACTCTCCCCGTGTGCTTGAAATTCTCCTACGCGCAGCAACAATGTCTTTCGCCCATTCTCCGTTACAGCAGCGGAAAGTGAAATTCCTTTCAGCGAGGGTGCCAAAAGATAATGACATTTTTCTCACCAGATATGCACATTCGAATTCTAAACTAAGCCGAAAAAAGGACTGTTTGAGGAAAATTGTGATTTCCTAATAACTTTATTTTAATTGTAATTATTTGACGGAATACTTTTTCGGCAAGTTGAAATATATTTACACCTGTCCATCCATCCGGCTAGGCATTATCTCAGCCTTTTTATCTGATCGACTCGTGTAACAGTCTGATGGTAAGATTTGGAGATTGGCAAGTCGAGGGACAATCCGAGCCAAGTAAATATTAAAACATCGCTTACTCCTGTAAGTGTCTTAAAACTACTACAACTTACGAAATGAAGTCTTTGAAAAACTACTTTGTATGAAATGAAAATTTGTTCTCATTTCTTCATACACAAAATTGTCGATAATATCTTTCGGCAAGCTCAAGTCGTGAAAAACGATGGAGAAAGAATTTTTTTGCATGCTAAATGAGTGAAACCAAATCTAAATACCCGAAGCTCTAAACTTCGAATATGCGGCTCGAAGTTTTGTTGTCGAGACTATCACCTGACCACTCTAAACTTAACTGATGTCCATTATTTACTTTCGTAATTTGTGAACAGGATAAAGAGTAAAGGCTATCAAGTTAGAATTAAAGAAAAAAACTTTGACTAACATACGTTTGTTAAGTGTCAACTGAAATACGATTTTTTTTAAAGATGAAAATTTGTAGAAACTTGATTAGGGTATTTCATCATGACGCATTTTTTTAGGCGTCAATCGACGCAGGAGTTTTTCTTTTAAAACTTTTTTTTTTCTTCTTTATAAACTTATGGCCTGCGGTGTTTTGCCCATCCCTAAGAAACTCCCATTATTTTCTGGCCGCGAAAAAAATTCCTTCAAAATTTTTCATCGATCTGAAAGTGGTTACGGTTTCTTGGCACGGTCAATTACGGTGGTTAGTTTTGTGCATTGCCATTTTTAGAGACGAAACTCACTTCCATTATAAATGCAAGTACCAAGCTATCTCTGAATCTAAATTTTATAAACTCAAAACAGTATTGCCAGAGAAAAATTATTAAAATTTTACCAGAATTCCTAAAAAAATAGCAAAATCATCAGAGTGAACTTAAGATTCAAGAGAGAGTTTTGGTGAAATCCACTAAATCTGGCAACACTGCTCATAGTTTATCTTTTGAAATATTTTTGAAAGACATATGGCGAAATTTTTTTACCGAAATAGAATTTTTTTGGGGGGATTAAAAATTTTGAAAAGATATTTCATGTCTTGCTCCACACAATTTTGAAGAATTTTTAAAACTTGAGCAAAAGTTCTTTAAGAGAACTTGAGAAAATTTTTGGCCCTCAACATGGGAATCTAAGCTATATAATACTAAGAAGCGATCGACTTAAGATCCTTGGATCAAATCAGAGCCCCATCTTCAAATTGTCTAAATAAATTTGGTTTTACCTCTTTAAAAATTCTCGATATCACGTCAGATTATCCTTGTCAATTGGTTTTTATTATCACAAAGGTCCATTTTTCTTTTTCATTACACCAAGATCCTCCCAGTTTTAAAAGATATAACATATCTACGACATGACAGAATACATAAATAAAATACTTTAGATGTGTAATGAGCATTTGTTGAACCACGTCTCGACAATTGTGAGCATTAAAAAAATCAGGCTTGACCTTCAGTCTTTGTTCAGGGGTGGTCTCAATGATTGAAACATTTATTGGTTCTAACGTTTAAATTCATATTAGAGATGAGGCAAGGTTGAATGTGCTGGGCCGAAAATAAAGTAATTTTAAAATGCATTAAAATCTTATAACTTAAGGTAAGGTTAGGTTAGGTTAGGTTACCGTCGCAAGGGTACCTATGGGTAGCTTGAAGTTCTAGTCGCATCAATGAAAAAAAGCCAGAACTGTTGTCGAAATTCCACCAACATATTTGATCACGTATTCAAATATACTTTAGGAAATAGAAGCTTGTAGTGTCTAGATTTATGATGTTATATGCAAGTTCAACCTTAGCTCGAGTTAGATTCAGCTTAGCTTAGCTTAGAGTTAGAAAAGCAGTTGGGAACTGTCGGCGTTACCTGATCAAAGTTCAATATCTCTCATCTACTCAGGACAAAGGTGACTTGCTACAAAGCACTTATATTTAGAAATTGCCTGACTTGAGACAAACAAAACTTCCCTCGTGATAGCTTTAAAGTTGAAATTACTCACGTACTAAATCATTTCTCTCATGCAAAAATGAAATTCATGAACATAACTGCGGAAGCTCTATTCAGCTTCGAAGGAAATATTGCTAATTAAAGCAACCGATGATTAGAGAAAAAAAATTATTATAGTAGATTTCCGTAAATTAATGAATAAAAAAGCAATCTTGTTGTTCTCATCATAGACCTTCGAGTAGGAAAAAAATATACCCTTAAAAAACCAGACGGAAAATGAAGCAATCTTAGTAAGTAATTGTCTTTTTTTAGCTGAAATTTTGATGCTATGTCGCAATCACTGACAAATCTAATTTCAAAAAAAAAAAAATAATTATTTCCGAGCCCATCTGTGATATTCGTGGCGTTATCTAATGCTCTCAATTCATTTCCTCCTTGTCACACCAACTGCCTGGGTCTGTGCATTGAAAACAATGTTCCCAAACTATGGAGATTAAAGGGCTGTTCACATTTGATCATACGACCTTGTTACTTGGTTAGAACTACATTTTGCAGTGATTTGGCAAGGCTGTGAACTTGCACTAGAGTAGTCACATCATGCAACAATCTTGTACTCTATATTTGGAAACTAGCAAAAGCTAGGGACAATCAATCATGCACAAGTCGCAAAGTGAACAAGGCTTAAGAGGAGATAAAAACCAGTTCAGGTCCAAGTTTTAACTGTGTGACGTCATATCTTTCGAACCCTTAAACATTAAAACTCCTTCTCCAAACAAAAATTAGCATATACATACAAGCAAAAAATTTCTTTTTAAGAGGTAATAGAATGTCCGGTTAGTTTTGGAATTTTCGATGGCACCTTTTCTCCCGATACCTTGGGTAACTAACTCATCATTTTACCTTGGTTTCAATGCACCTTGCTCATGAAAAACTATATCATCTGTGCAGCAGGAGAGATTATCTGTTAATCGTTTTTTAATCTAGCTTCCTTTTGTTCGGAGATAACTTCAAGCTTCATTTTTTCTTCCAAGGACTCTATTGTTACTTTTATTCCTAGTTTTCTCTCTCTTCCCTAACTTGACAATAGCCTTGGGCGTCTGCTCAGATATTTAGATTTCCTTCATTGACCTGTTTTAAGATTCAGCAAAGCATCCATCATTTTCCATGAGAATTAAGAACGAACTGCTAAGAAAAGTAGTCTCGTCGCAGTGTTGCCAGAAATGTAATTAAAATTCTACCCAGACCTATCGATAATTATGAAGTATACATATATTCCTAGACATGCTTAGACTAAAAAGTTTTAGGTTCCATTATAAGGGCATTCCACCAGATTGACAATCGCATTTAAAAATAATCGTTCCATTGTTTAATTAGCATCATCCTTTTTTATCGATGTGTGATAATAAAAAAATAGTCATTAAATATTTTCATTTGACAACATGATAATTAAACTGTCAGTGATTATAAGAGATTGATAAGTATGTACTTAAATACAAGCTATTTGACAATCAAATTAGGATATCGTAATTGACCTGTAAGTTGTCAAACGAAAATTGTTTCACCCAAGAAAAAAAGCATCTCGCGTGAATAATTTTTAAATGATGAAATAATAGCTTGACAAAATTGTTTGGCAAAGCTTACACAATAGAACGCCCGTTTTGAAAAAAAATCGAGATTTTTAAATCTCTCCTTGTAGACAATGCTGATACGGTATTAATCATTTTATCACATGTTCTAAAAATGCTTCGTTCAAAATGAGAAAATTTAAGCGCGTAATTAGTCCGTGGGCTGTTATTAACTCCAAAAATTTTCTGCATGGACTTCTAGCACTGCCGGACATACTTCATAAGAAGGTTTTGGACCAAGTAATCGACTTCTCAAGCAGTCCTGTCGTCGTTCGTTTAATAATCTCGACTCATTTTTTCTTGAAGAGATCCCCGGTGGAGATAATCGAAAAAGAAAAAATGAAATGAAAGCGAGAATGGGTGGGGGGCACTGATTTTTGTTCTTAAACCATGTGTAATTGTTCGAATGGGGTAAAAATGACTTCTATTATTTTGTATCTTTTTAAATATGTTATATATCTATGATTATGGTATAATGGTTGAGGGATGGTCAGGTTTTAATGTGATCGAGAATATTAATTGAAAGTTTTCCTCCAGTGTCGTTCGGACAAAAATTGAACGCCCCAGACTTTCAAGGATTCAGAGAGAGAGGAAAAAAATAAGAAAGTGGTTTCGAGATTGTTTTCGTGATGATTAAAAATTAGCGCGTTAATCAGATTGAAAACTGAGACGAGAACGGACTTGACCCATTCTCAAAGGGTCGAAATTTATGTAATGGCATCAATTTAGTCACGCGTGCAAAAGGTTGAAAGAGCACCCCGCCACTCAACGTATGAACGATACTTTATAAGATAATTGGCTTTTATAAGACAATTTGTAGGCTAGCTTATTTTTTCTTCTTTTTTCAACCTTTTTTTTTACAAATTAGATAATCCAGGTCTCATAATTCTTTTGAACTGCTCAAAAAACGACACGGTTCTATTCTGGTGAAAAATGTTTTATATTAAAAAAGTGAAAAAAATATATAGGTATATCTGGAAAAAAATCCATCATTTCTCATGGACTTTGAGATAGTTTATTTCTTCAAATAAATCAATTGAGGCAAATCAAGTCGATTTAAAAAGTATCGAGTTGGTACAAGATCGTTGCGTTGAAATCAACGTCGATTAGAGACAAATTTACTTATTACGTTAAATCTGAAAAATTATTTCGATGATTTAAATCAATAATTTATTTTTTTGTGTGATTTTGTTTGCAAGAAGAAATTAAAACCTTTTTAAAATGTTGTGGTCATCTGTTTCAGGGGCAAGATCATTAACAATGTTAGATTTTTCTTCAACACTTTTTAATAAAATGGGTAGACTTTTCAAATCGGTCACTTTTGCAATTGGTTGAGGTCTCGTCTTGATGAGTCACCGAAAAAGAAAATGATTAGGGGTCCGGGTGTTCGACCATTTCCAACTGAGCGACCACTTACAATTTTGACGACTTGCAGAGAATGACAACTTATGTAAAAAAATAAAAACCTTAAGGAATTCATCCTTTTAAGATCATCTATTCATAAGAAACTGAAAATTTTCGGAGTGGGTGGTTGAGGGTGTTTGTAATTTACAAATTATCAATCTGCGATGAATAGGACCCGCTTGAGAGAGCGAGAAACCTTTTCTATATTTCAGTTCTCATCAAATCCTCGAAAATTATTTCTTTCATAAAAAAAGTTTTTTTCGCTTGTCAAGTTATGTATCGAGCAAAAAATGAATTCAGGATTTTTTTGCTCTTGGCTCCACTAGTCTAAATAATCTAGTGTCTTCCATGCCAGAAAAATAACTTTTGCACAGTGGACATTTGGTAGTTACCGAGTCCTTGTGAAATTCTAAATTGTTTTACGAGAATGGTAATTTAGACATTTCGCAACATGGGCACTGAATTTTTCACCGCGAGAAATCGTCATTGTTGAAGAAATAAGTCGAACACACAGAACACGCTCTCAGTAATCCTTCCTTCCCTAGTTTTTAGTCTGTAATATCTATTTATACATGAATAAATTTTGTAAATATGCTCTTAGACTAAACTGAGAAATATGACTTCAGAGGATGAATATTTTGAATCTTGATACAACCAGTGATCATCTTACACCGACAATGGGGAGGCAACGAAATGAAAAAAAATAGAGAGGGTGCTTGATGAAAGAGTTTAAAATATTTTCAAATCATGTCTTAAGTATCTTAAAATCAAATAGAATATTTTAGTCCTCCTTCCTAATTAGTCAGGTTTGGAAATATCATTATCAACTCTGCTTGTCTCATCTAGGTAGTGCCATCTACAAAACACTTTGCTCATTTGCCTCCCATTATTTACTTGTTAATCTTTCATTTAACAAGTATTAAAATTAGCATCTATCTGTCTTAAGCTAAGCTGCCTCTAACCCGACTTACATTGGGAATTGGATTTACTTGCTAATCTTTTTTAATGAAGAGCAAAAATAGTCTGTATCCAGTCTATTTTGTAGCAAGCTTTTGTTATTTGATAAGATTTTTTTCTGTCTTAAACCAATCTTACTTTACTTGACTAAATAAAAAGCTTTGAAATTTAGTCACGACTAGTCTAGATAGGATGACGTGTTGAAGTCTAGAGAGATATTTTCCCTTTTTGAAGAAAGTTAGATTAATTGTAAATATTAACAATAACATGTTTTCAATGTTATAAACATTAATTTTTATTATAGTGAGACAGCTTTCTCAGATCAATCGTGGAAATTGAAGACAACATTTTCGTAAAAATGATAATTCTCTGTCGTTTAGTGGACAAAAAAACATTCTTATTAATGAAATGGTCATCAAAACCACTGTAATTTTTAATTTAAAATTTTCGCTACGGTTGGGGTTTAAAAATTTGTTCGATGTTAAAAGCTGTCACAACGAATGAATCTTAAGCTTCTTCAAGTCATAGTTTAGAAATTGATCACTTGAACGGTAGCTAGTGATGCCTATCGCTTGATTGCACAATGCACAGATGCAAACACATTCAGATGCTTTTAGCAGCCAAACTTTAAACGAACTGCCTTCAAAAGAAATCGAGATTTTTATCTTCCAGCAAAAAAAAAACACATTATGGAATTTTTGCCACAGGGAGATGGAATAGAGCAGCCTTGAAACTTACTCATAAAAATTTACAATGGAATTTTACATCACTAAGCCTCGCGTCGCCCAGAAGTATTTATTGATCAATATTTGTTTCCCTTGCAGGGATATAGTGAGTTCTTCATCGAACTCAAACCTCAAAAGTCGAGATGGTTCGGTTTTTCAGTTGAATACATGACCTCTTGTAATGAAAAAGCGTGACAGTGTATTATCTAATTTTTCATTCAATAAGTTGATGCTCTTCTCTTAACCAAAGTAATTTTAGACTACGTTACATTACTGTAGTTTATCATATTTTACTTTGAAACATTCATACACAGTGTGTGCAAAGAGAGAACAAAAGAATCAATTATGAAAATTAAATACAAAACCATTTATCAAAGTTTATTTTTTGTTCCCGAGACCAATAAACGTCGCTTAGACTCAAATCTAAATAATTTTTGTCTTTATCAAGATGGGCTTGCATATTATTTAAACAGATAAGATCTCCAAATGTGCTACGAAGTGTCAAATAAACAATTGAAAGATAGTCTTTAAATTATGATGGGAGGCAATATTTCAGAGAAGAATGTAATTTTAAAATGCTCAGTGGTTCAAAATCCAGTACGAGGAAGGCAGTCTAAACGTTTCCATTAACCATGTTAAAAAGGTCATTTTAATATCCTTTATTCGAATCTAGACAAATTGGAAGAGTTCAGTTCTCACCAATGCAAGCAACATTTTCTAGATTTCGACGTCATTATCGGGACATATTCAATGCGACTCATTTTCATCTGCAAACTTTTTAAAAATTTTGTGATATACGTCAGTTTCTTCCTGTCCTTGCGAAGAAAATTTTGTTCTCAAATTATTCTTGCCAGAGTAATAAATTAAGATTCATTGCTGTGGGGGTGGGGAGACCATAGACCATATACCAATAAAGAGAAAACAGGCAGCTATATATATAAAAAGGTAAAATGACCTTGGCTAAATTTCGACTCAAGGGTGCTAATTTGATTCAAGCATTTTTTTTCTAATTCTACGAATGGAGCAATCTTTTCACTTTGAAGAAGGAAAGAAAGTACAAAGAAAATGAAAAATGAAGCCAAGTAAAACTATTCAAGTCAAGGAATATGTTTAATCGAAAAATACGTATCTTTAAAGAAAAAATTACACTAACCAAACCAAGCAAAAATTAAAAGATGGGTAAGCCCCAAGCATTACCGGGGTATCAGAACCCTTTTCAAGAATGGGGAATGCGATAACGTGAAATCTCCGCGTGTGAACGAATTTCATTACTTCATCTAATAAGAACAAGAAAGCTGATATCTTCGCAAGTCCTCTCATCTAAAGTTTGAAACGAGATAGTAATATGTCTTACCTCTCTCATCTCAAATTTGAGACGAGATGACTTACGAAGATATCAGCTGAGAAGATTCGAAGAACACCAAGGCCCAGCTGTGTACTTTCTTACAACGCAAAGTGAAAAAAATCTAGACCATTCTGATAGAAAAGAAGTTTTAATCTTCTCAAGAAATGAAAAGTAATTATCATCACGGTTAGCGAAGTCGCCAGTCAAGGAAGAAAAAAGATTTTTTTTTTCCAAAGGTTGTTTTCAACTTTGTTTTTTATTTCCGACACAAAAAAAAACTTTTTTTCTCCTCTGTAAGCGCAGCGGGAATTTTGAGTAATTGATCGCTGCAACAAAGCTCGACAACTTATTCTATTTTTTTTTATCTCAAGTAGTTGTGCCAAAACTTAATCTTAACTTTACCTCAAAAACCTTTTCGTTTTAGTGTGCTCCGGATGCAAAGATACAAAGTAGACTTTTTTGAACTCTTTAGTCTGACGAAGTACGGTATTTAAATTAACAAATTATTTCCCTAATCTGATCCACAGGTACTATTTAATCTCTCAAAATAATCCACCTCTGATTTCGACCCAAGTAATGCTGAATTTTGGTCAAAATTTAGAGAAAAAAGGACGTTTTCTGAACTTAACAGTGTGACCGAATTATATGAAATTAAATTTCTTCAAAAGTCCACCTCTCAATCAAGTAGTTCAGTTTGCATGGTAAGTCTAAATTTGAAAGTTCATTCTGAATCATAGCTGGAATCAACATCAATCGAGTTTTTCGTGTCAATCTACCTTGCTGGAAAAACTATCTGTCTTTAACAACACCCTCTGTCGGTCACAATTTGGAACTGTATGCTTTTCATACTATAAAGCGATAAAAACATGAAGAGAAAATCTTGCTAGGGTAATATAAAAACGGCTACTATATAGGCTTCAAAGTTTTTTCCATCCCTAGCAAAATATTTTTCACTTGAAAATTATCAGTCGTCTGCCAAAGCCCTACAGAAAACAAAATTTATTTTAAAAGTCTCGGTCCCCTAACCATTGGGTTGAGCGCACAAAATTATGAGTATATCTTGCTGTGCAAATGCAAAGAAGTACTTTTATTTATTCAACTGGAAGGGCTTGAGGTTTCGTGCGCCCGACCCAATGGTTATGTGACCTAGGCTTAACAAAACCCAGAATAAGATACTAAAAATTTTACTTAATCGAGCGCTTTCAATTCGAAAAAAATCTTGTAAAATTTTCGGCATTTTTAGGGTATTGAAATGAACTTCTTCACTTTAAAATGGCGTATCCAACTAGGGGAAATCTATAACGACTTGCAAACTTGAGGAATATCAGTGATGTGAAAGATAGTCGACGCAAAATTCTATAATAAGACAGAACAGCTGGGTCAGGTTAAGCCTTGGTCACATAACCATGGGTCGAGCTCACGAAACTATAATTCATGCATATTGTTCAAATCCAAAGTAATATTTTTATATACGCAACTGGATAGACTTTATGTTTCGTGTACCCGACCCAGTGGTAATGTGACCGAGGTTTCAAATAAATTTAAAAAAAAAAAGAATTTTCTCTTCTATCTTTGAGGGAAAGCTTTGTCGTATCATGAGTTCGTAGCACATTGTTAACGATGAATGTTGGCGGCCGAAATTTACAGCGAGTGAACTTTCATTTTTATGACTTAGTATTCGCTTCATTTTAGAGCAATTTATAAAAGCTTTAGTAAAATAGAAAAAAACAACCCAGAGGAAGAAGTATAGCTCAATTTTTATTGTCGTATCAAATTCAGATCTCAAGATTTGAGGAATGAAAAATCAGATAAACTCTAGATCAAGTTAGAAAAGATTCTGAATTAACTAAGGCAGTGTCAAAGAACAAAACTAGTGCAAAGTTAATTGTAATTTCGTGCCAGCTTTCAAAATTTGGTTGATCATTCCCGTTTCTTCAGCTTTGGCCGAAATTTTGTCATAAGGCGTCCAGGACAAATCACTTTCAAGCTTGTAACCGGCAACGTATTCCGGACATTGCGATCCCCACTCTTGCGGCGAAATCATGCTCATATATTTTTTACCATTGGGACCTTCAATCGAAGAAAAAACATCTGTGTGAGAACTCACAGGAAAAAAATTATTTAATTGTTTTTCATACTTGAAAATTCACGAGTTAAATACTAGTGTAATTTTAAAGACTAACCTAACCTATTAAGAATTGGATTCTTAATATTTTCAAAAAAAAAATCGTTCATCTATTACTTTTTTCAATCTATGTTACCAAATAAATTTGGGATCAACAATAAAAAATGATTAGCTAACTACCTGGTTTTTTGTAGACGTAATAGATTTTTCCTGGGACTTTTTTGAAATTACAAGCAATATGATGCAGCTCGGCATTGAGATTCGCTTCTTCGAGAACTTTCCGGGCCTGCTCTTGAAGAAATCGGACTTGCTCGGCAATCACGGAAAGTTTGCTGCCCGCGTTGGCGCGTGTAAACTTAAAAAAAAGGATGAAGAAAATTGAGCCACCGGCGTTAAAAAACTAAGTTTAGTCAAAGGTTTCCATCAAGATGTCACACCTGGAACTGTATTTACGAAAGCTATTATGAAAAACTGAAAAAATCTCTAATTTTACATAGTATATTATATATTGCTTTAGCTACATAAAAGTTCGGAGTTTCGTAAGATTTTTATAAGAACTTTTGTGGATTC
>LR039710.1:21830-32996 GCA_900607525.1 Apocyclops royi
GGTATTTAGTGGAAAAGGAAAATTTTGCTGGAGGATTTTAAGTCAAGTTAAGCTAGGCTTGCCTCAAACTTTTTAAAATTAAAAATACTTTGACCAAGCACTGAACCTTTACAACTTTTAAAAACGTGTAAAATAATTCTTATTAAATACCTCGGGAACAACCACACTGGACCATGAGGTACTCCTTGACTGTAGAGTCCGACATGCTGAAGTTGACCTCCGACACTAAGTTGTCGAACTTTTCCTTCAAGTTTGCCGTCGACAACAGCACCTTCAAGTATAGAGCCGTCGCGGAATTTTACCGAAGCTAAACCTTCCGGAATACCTGAAAAGTTCAGTGATAGAAATCACCTTTGCTTGAGAAAAGCTAGACCAGTATATTAAAAGAAAAGAAATTAACATTGGTTTACATGGGCAGTTTTATCAGAAGAGTTATTTGCAAACAGAGATGTCACTTGTTTGGTGAAATTTACGACACAAGTTTGTCCTGTGAGCTTCAAAAGTCATTAGTGCCAGATCTGGTGGAATTTTCAAAACATAACGCTTATAAGTAGTAATTTGTATGAAGCAATAAAAACATTTTGGTAATTTTTTCCTACTTCTCTGGCAGCACTGTCCACGAATAAATGAAAGATCATTGACATACCCTCTTTAAAATTCCCGCTAAAGACCGACACATCATCATGTAACCTTAGACAAGGCCGGTCTTCATCGTGAAGTTTAGCTGTGTTCAAAGGCCGCAAAAGACCGCGACCTTTCGGTAAATGATCACTACCCAACCGTCCGATATAAATCGTCCAGTTTCTTGAACAATTTTGAACTGTCCGTACTAGAGTAATTGGATTTTGAGGCGATGTTGAATCTTCTTCTTTGGTGTAGTGACACTCTGACTGAAATATAAATTACACATGTCCTTCAGATATTAAATGATCGACTTGCCCAATTGGTCGCAGTCTCATCTTGTAGAAAGTTAGTATCAAGCTAGCTGTAGGGTTACTAAGACTGTACAGGTGCCGCCATGCCCATCCCCGCGTTGGAGTACAGCGATTATATCAGGCTTTGAAAATCGCTTCATTTTAGCCTTTCGACCAGATGAGACTCCAACCACTTGCGAAAGTCGAGTACTTTTAAATACTACAAATTTTAGATCTCATTTTTAATAAATCGCTTTTAACATTTTGACACTGCATAAAAATTATCTCTCTTTGAAAATTGTACCATCTGACGTCAAAGCACTTTATGAACTGACCTAGCTAGCTTTTAAAAGAAGCCTTCACCTAATCCTTGGGGGGGGGGGTCGCATGGACCTCCACGAGCATCTTAAGACCATGATTGAGACAGTATGAGAAAAAAACATTTGTTAAGTTACTAATTTTTTAATAAAATTTTAAAGATGATCTAATATCAAACCTTGTTCTAAAATTTAAGATGTAACATGAGATGCGCATGAACATTGTTTTTTTTTAAGCAGATAAGGATGTTAAGTGCCTCGGGCTATGGAAACCATTGGGTTCGTTTGACCCAACTGGTGCTAAAAAAGGTTCCCGCCAAACTTATGTAACATAATGAAGACGCCATCATTTTAACCCAGGAATTTGCATATATATAAAAAGATTTGCTTGTCATTAAATAAAGTCAGTCACAGTTGGAATTTGTCTTTGGATTTATCGACTTAGTCATTTATACTATATTTGAATGAAATTATTAGGAATAAAATGATTTAGGGTCTGTTAAAAAGTACAAAGTCTTACGGATCATCGTACCAAATTATCTCGAAGCTGCTTTTTCAACCAAATCCAAAGTTGGTCACGCGACATTTTGTGCTGAACCGATGTGGCATTATGTCCTGGTTTCGATGTACAATGGTTGGTTTTACATCGATGAAGACCATTGGTACAGGACCATAGCAAGATGGTAAGAAAAATAACACAAAAATTAAGATTCATTCTATGAAATCTTAAACCGTCAAAATGTTGATAATGCTTTTAACATTAAGTTGATTTATGAAGTTGTTCAAAAAATGTCGTGACTTGATCACCGAAAGAAAACAACTTCATTACTGAATAAAGACAGACTATTCTGTTCATGTTCAGTGACCTAACAGTAGAGATAGAGTAGTGTAGTGGATCGACTCGAAAAAAGGAATGATTCTTACCTCAACAACATAAAAAGTTTCTAAAAAAAAATGTAATCCTTTTTGCTTACTGACTTCCTCGGATGTACTCAATATTTTTCAAGAAACTTAATTAAACTATTTTAAAAATAATTAAACTTACTTTTCATTTTTCGCATCGCTTTACTTGAGATCAATGCACTGATACAATAGTCACTTGGTTCATAGAAGGCCTTGGTGAGAGAAATTTACAATTAAAGATAATTTGCCAAAACATTAGAAATGACATTTCATATCAAAAAATTCAAGGACAATAAAACTTCGATTCATAACACTAATTTGAACAATAAAAATATCTTTTTAAATGAGAAATTGTAAATAATTACAACTTTTTGCCACTTTTATTAAAAATTGTCGCTTCACTTTTTCATGTGAGTACTATCTCGATCAAAGTTAAAGTCTTGTTCACATTGGACAGAATCCACGACCGAAAAAATTGTAGCCTGTCCCTTTTCTTTCAATTAAATTTTTTTAATTTGCTTAATAAGAAAACCATCGCGTTGTCCGTAGCGGAATCCGCACCGTGTGAAAAAGGCTTAAGATGACCCCACAAACCCAAAGTATATGAAGAGAAGGTATGACCGAGTCCTAGGTCAATTTTCAGCTGTGTGACATCACATCTTCTGCACATTTTTAGAAGCCCCTATTGGGAAAATATATGATTGAAAAAACTGCACTTGAGTTGAACCTTGCCTAAGCCATCAGAAAATTAGTCTAATATTACAAAAATTCGGGGCGGACAAGGAAAGTCGAAAGTGTATTTTGTCGAATTTCAATTAGGCGAAAACACACTTTGTCGAAGCGCAAATGGGCGAAAACACACTTTGTCAAAAAAAAATTTGAACATTATTTTTGTGCATTTCGTCGAATTTAGATAATAGGGCTAAGTGCCCCCAACAGGGCTAGGTGCTCCCTGCAAGGCTAGGGGATTGCTCCCCCCCGGCAGGGCTGGGTGGGGGACCAATTAGGTTAGGTTAGGTTAGGTAAGGTTAGGTTAGGGTCTATGTACATTATACTTTTTCGCCCATTTGAACACTTTCGACATTTTGCACTTAATTTTTGACATTTAATTCGACCAATTGTGTTTTCGCCCATTTGCACTTTTGACAAAGTGCAAATTTTTCATTTCGACAAATTGCACTTTCGACATTCCGTGTACCACCCCAAAAATTCCCATATGTCAACCAAAACTTGCTTTTTTGGAGGTCTAAAAATAGAAGATGTAATGTCATCACTTAGACTTGTCACTTTTTGAATTTTTCATTTGAGATTGGCCATACCTTCTCTTCATATACTTTGCCACAAATCTATCTCCGAAACTCTAAAGGGCTAGCTGACTTTGCTTGGCCCAGTTATCATTCACAACGTTACCAAATATTGTATTGCCTAAATATCTATGCTACTACCTAGGAGTATAACAAGCAGAATTTTTTTGAGCTCTATCGAGCTCGAACTTTTGACGAAATATCTGAACCAAGCTGAGTCTATGACAATCTGATTTCAAGCTTCAAGCTGTATCAAGCTATATCAAAAGTACTGTGGGTTGTTTTTGTTTGTTTGTTTGTTTTTTTCTGACAGAACAAGCTCTTCTAGCCAATTTTGGTTGTACACACCAAGGCAATAAAACTTTCCTTTGAGGGGCATTAATGCCTCGAACACTTATTGACAACCTTTTGGATTAGGTTAGGTTGGGGGTTAGGTGAGATTAGGTTGAGTTGGGAATATGGTCAGGATAGGTCAATTTTCTTTCACTAAAGGGATTAAAGCCACTAAAACTTACTCGTGGGAGCCTGGCTTGGTCACAAAAAAGGAAAGCTGTGGCTCAATTAAGGGACCGAAAATTTCCCCAAAAGCATTATGCCCAACAATCTTGTCAGTGAGGGGTCGAGACTATCTGGTTACTTTTAAACGCTTCCATAGGTACTACAAAAATTATTTCATTTTCATAAAATTGTGATACTTAAAGCTCATCTCCAGATAGATGTTCTTGCACTTTTAATTTCTAAAACTAAACATTGTAAGTTTACATTTAGTAGACACAAAATTTAACTGGCTTTAGAAGAGATTATTCGTATAGTCTTGTCTTCAATAAATACTCTTCCCTGAGCTTGCATTCACTATCACGCGGAGACGGCATGATCTAAGAAGGGGCGGACACAAAAAGTCGAATTGACAGTTTGGAGAATGCACTTTTGTCGAATTTCTCAAGGTTGAAAAAGGCATATTGTCAATGAGCAAAAAGTCGAAAACACACTTAGTCAAAGTGTAAAAAATAAAAAATACACTTTGTCGAACATCTGGGTCGAGCCGCTGCCAGATGGTCTGGTGTCGCTGACAAGTCCGGGTGTCGAGATGGGTGTCCCCTTCAGAGCTATGGGCCGGATAGAATGTTAGGTTAGGTTAGGTTAGGTTTAGCTAGTAGGAGAGCATAGTTTAAACCATGGATTTATCAGGAGAAAATATGTATATCATCTTTGAATGCTATAGCTATTGGGCAAACAAGACAAATGAAGCAAAAGACCAATGATATATATAATACATTTTTAAAATATATAATTGGAAAAGACCTACACGGGGTTCTCAATACAAATTTAAGCCAACCTTTTTAAAATACAAATCATGAAAAATATTTCCACTACGGATACTGTCAAAGATTTTATCTTGAGCTTTCAAATGCATTGCATACATTACTGCAACTCTTAACTGCATATATTTTCTACAGATAACTCCGTATTATAGACTGACAATTCTAAAGTCAATCTTTGGGTATTATTTGAGAAATTGTCCCAATATACATAAAGTTGTCGTATTTTTGAGACAATTTCACGTGGCGACAATATGGGAATCGGGCCAAATTCATACTTTTTCCACTTATAGTTCGACTTTTCTCTCGATCATTCGACCAACTACGTCATCATCATAATAAAAATAATGTTAGTTGACAGTTGAAAACATCGAAGTCTTTTCATCTAAAAATAATTTGCTTCTCAGATATTGACTAACTAACTCTAAACACTTCGTTTGTTAGGTTTATATGCAATAGGGCCAAAAGTTATTGAAGGCTTCTCCTGTTTAAGTACCGATCCGGTATTCATTTTATATCCTTATATTCAAGTTTTAGAGAGACAAATAGCGATAGAGTAGGCGTGAGAATAAATGGGAATTGCATTTTCCTCTAAAAATAAGATGTTGCTTTTCTCTACTTAAGTTTTTCTTCGTTTTTTTTTCTTTCGAGTCAAGAGGAAGAACTTAGAAGGAGATGGATCGCACATTGTTGTTGCTCCTTGGTTTCTGCTTTCATTTGCAATTGGGATTCCTCATTGCGTAATAAGTCAGCTGTTGAAAACCTTGACCTTATCGATTGGAGTACAAACATGTGATTTTTACATTCAGCAAATATTCTGCAAATTTAACACGATGACATGTAGCGTATTGATTTTAACGTCGAAGTGTTGAAATTTTGAATTATCTTTCCTGTATGACCAATTTTTTCCTCTTACCTTCAGCTGTTGTAATTCTCGTTTTGAAGTTCATGCGCTTTCGCGCGCGCGCGCTCTTCAGCTGACAACCATGGCAATAGAGTTTAGTCGGGTACTGTGCTACGCAGGGAACAATTAAATCTACTCAAACAAAATTAAGTGTTTTATTCTATTTGATTTGAGTACAAAATGGAATGACTTATTTTGAAATTGTAAAAGATTTATTATTTGAGAAGTTCATCTACGATTGTACGGTTCCAGGACTGAGACTCAAACTCGAAAAAACATAGGATGACTTTGACAACAAAAGAACATGGCAGAGAACATTTTTCTGAGTTCAAAATCAGGTTGTGACCACTGCCTTGAAAGACCCAGCTTCTACAACGATTCTCTCACAGTGGAATTCATTTCTGTTGCAGTTGCGTAATAATGTTTCGTAGTTTTCTTTCTTCAACTCTGCTCTTGTCGATCTGAAACTGTAACAGCATTGACTTGTGTGCCTCATAAAGAAAATTTACGAATATGAAAACGAAGGTACATCTCGAAGAAACCTGTGAATCGAGTACTTTCTTCTTATGAAGAGTACTTTACGTAGTTGATTAGTTTCAAGTGTTTTACCCGAAGATATCGATCTGGAATAAAACCAGAACTTATCTATGATAATGCAGCTTAAAGTGTAGTCGTCGATTCTTGATCGAAAAGAAATCAAAACAAAAATGGTCGCCACATTAGTAAGAGTGTTAAAGCAGACTTCGAGGCTTGCCTTGCGAAGCTCCGTCAATTTTGCCCGGGCAATCTCGACCAGACATTCCGACCCTAATTTCGGAATCATGTTTGACGTAGATGGCGTCCTTATCCGAGGCAAAAAAGTTTTGCCCTGGGCACCGGAGGCATTTGCCAAATTAGTCAACAACGAGGTAAACGAATCTATTTCTCGCAAGTCATTGTGCATGAAGAAAATGACGTTTATTCAGTCGCTCGAAAATAAGTGAATTCGAATTTTGTTTCGATTATAGGGAAAGTTTCGTGTGCCGTCAATATTTGTCACAAACGCGGGCAACACAACTCGTCTGTCGAAGGCTGAGCAGTTGTCGGAGTGGCTGAAAGTTCATATTTCCGAAGATCAGGTAGCCTATGCAGAATCATTAATAGGAAAAAAAATTCTTTTCACAAACTTGTCGATCTTTTCGGTTATATAGTAAGCTAAGTTAAATTGATTAATTCGAACTTTTTGTAATTTTTTTTTAAATTTTGAAGCGATGTGAGAATGTTCATTTCTTATTAGTTCAAACCAGACTAAACAAGGTGATCAGAGTCATTGTAATATTTGGTCACCTTGATAAGTCCAACTAAAGCAATCTAAAAACCACCTCTGACGTCAGTTTTTAGTCATCTAAGGTAGACATTGCAATGGGTCCGAATTCATAGAATCTTCATTATTATATACAAGGTGGTTTTTTTGGTCGCTTGGGGTGGACTTAGCAAGGTGACAGGATTAATGCAATATGTAATATTATATCTGGTCTCTTTGCAAAGTACAACTAATGCAATTCAAAAACTAACATTGTATATAATAGAGCAGAATCTATGAATTAAGCCACCGTTCTATGTCTGTCTAAGGTGACTAAACAAACTGACATCCAAGGAGAGTTCTCAAATCTGACCTAGCGACTAAAAAAACATCCCTGAGGTGTTTTTCTGAAAAATGAAAATTACCACAAGCATCAGAGTTTTGAAAAATTTTAGCACCCTTTGCAAAATGCTTTTGTAACAAACTGTTTGGTACACAAAATATATACCTCCTTGTGGGGCTTAGTGAGACCAAAGCATTAAAAAATATTGTAGGCCCATTGGTCCTCACCAGTACACAAAATTGTTGACACATGATTGAGTTTCTAAGATAGCAAAACGTTTTTGGTGAAAGATATAATCCAATAAACATATAACATATACATCATAGTAATCATAAATATCTTTAAGTTTTTATAAATATATTTCAAATGTAAATATAGATGAAAAATGCTCAACTTTTCTCTAAGACACTCATTATGAGCAATACCTCAATGAAGTTTTGTTTTAAAAATATTAAGTCAAGTGGTTCAGCTGACTAGCCTGTGCTAATAGTTGTGTCAAAAATTAGGTGCTAATTAGCAGAGAGATGAATTTCATATTGTGAGTAAATATTGTTAGTCATTTTTTTAGGTGAAAGCTTCATGATATCTTAGCAAATACAGCATAAAAACTTGCACTACTAATGACAAACTAGACATATAAATTATCAACATAAGGGCTTCAGCAGAAAAGCAATAATTTTCAGTTGATAAAGTAAAAAAGCAATTAATAATATTACACTAGGGATGAAGAAAATTGTAAGTTTTAAAGCATAGTGACTAATATCCATTGTCATTTTTGCAGTACCCTTGCAATATTTTGCCCAAATATTTTTATTGCCTTTTTGCTTTTTCCTCTTTATCGCCTGAAAATTATTGCTCATCTGCCAAAGCAATAAGATAATTTCCTTTTTTTTTTTAACTGTTTTTCACATATTATAGAGCAGAAGCATTGACATTATATTAGTAGATGGCAGATCTCTTAGTTAATTATAATCTAGTTCCTAATTTACTCACAACATAAAAATGGCACCATTATTCCACCCAAAACAAAACTAAAAGAATAAAGAAAATGGCTGTATTTTTTATTGTTTTTGAAGTGAAAACTACAAATTTCTTGAATTTAAGTGCTGAATATTTCAATTAATGAAATACTGTAGTTTTACATTAAGTAAATGACTAAGTATAAAAGTTTTAAGTGTTAGGTATATTAAATTTGACTGTTATTTCTGGTGGGAGTATTTCCTAAGATAATTACCATTTCCTCTGTAACACATGAAATCTGATACCAATTTCCTGTCAAAACCTGTTATTTATCGCATCAAGCGCAACCAATTAACACACAGAAACTCATCACGTGATCAATCCTGTGATTTGTCAATGCTCATTCACGCATGGAGAAATTGTGATGGATCCACTTAAATTTGGTTAAATTTTTGTAGTAATTTGAATATCCTGCTTTTTACACTCGGGAAAATGACAGTGGGTGTTTTTCCCTTGATTTTTATCTATTTAAACCCACTCTTATAGAAAATAAATCAGTTCTGAACCGACCGTCTTGACTAAATGATTGAACCCTTTCTAAGATTGGAAGTAGCCCTTTCTAAGATTGGAAGTAGTCTGGGACAGACTACTTGGGCCAAGTCTTGAGAAAGTTTTAAAGATAAACGCTTATCCGAAACAATCAATTGTAATTTTCTTTTTTCTTCACTCATCTTGGGTGTGGTACTCGCACCATAAACCAGGTTATAACAGATTTCTGAACTACAGAAGATGAACAGTCAGTTAATACATAAGTCTATGAAAAGAATACTGGGTTATCTGAAGAAATAATTAATTATCAATTAAGCTGAAATGTGGCTTAATTTGGAATAAATTTTTCCCCTAGATGGTCAGCTCATTTCTAGCACTCCAAGCCTAAAATGTTTTCTCTAGAAAACTCCGTGAAATCAAAGAAAAACAAGATCTTGAAAAAAATTCTAAAATAGAAAACGATTTTCTTGACTCCAATGTACTGTTCGATTAGTCAACTTTTACATAGAAACCAAACTCGAAAAAACCAGTTTTTACGTATCGAGATTTTTGATTATCCGACAATTTTTAAGCTTCGACTGCAGCAAAATAACAGAGATTGATTCTTAATCAACGTCTCTTTTAGTTTTTATTTAAAAAGGTGAAACCCGAACCCTGCTACGTCTTTGCAATGTTCTGTTATTAATGTTATTAACGAATTACGATCGTATGATACGACTAGTCTCTCTCTCTCTCTTTATTCAAAATTATATCAGTAAACTTATCTAGCTTTTCAATCGTAACGTGCATTTTCGCGTAAAATAAAACATTGACTGTTGATTGCGGACTTTTTGGTCCGACAGCTCAATCATTGTTCCTGTTTCAAATTGTCACATTTGACATTTGCCGCTGTGGCATACTGTCACAAATTGAAAATTTCAAAACTGTTGATATAAATCTAAAATAACCTAGCTTATATTTTGGCCACAAGTTTGAAATCTCCCTGATCATTCCAATCTCCATTTCGAAAAATGAAATTTGACGGTGACGTAATTGGAAGTTTTATGTATAGTCGTGGTCAAATAACCACTACGACAGCCTTACGAAACCATGGTCTATCCCGTTGTATGAATATAAGTACTGATCAATGGGCATTGCCTTTAGTTTCGTACGTTCGTCGTAGTGGCTATGTGACGGAGGCTTTAGGTGAATCAAAGTTTCTTTTATTTTTTTCAGGTGATCATGGCCCATTCTCCCCTGAAAATGTTCAACGAGTTTCATTCAAAACGTGTCCTAGTTGTGGGTCAGGTACACAAAAAACACTTGATAAAAAAAAGGGGGGGTGGAGGTCACACCCAGTGCTGCCAGAAATGTGAAAAAAAATTCCACCAAAAATTAAACTTACATATGCACCATTCATGAAAGTCCAATTTATTAATATATTTTTGGGAAATTCCACCAGACGCTGGCAACACTGATCACTCCATAATACCTCTAGTAAAATATTCTTAACCTAACCTTAAAGTAAATTCATTTCAACAGGGTCCCGTCACAGACATCGCAGCGAGCATCGGATTCAAACACGTGACGACTATTGAAGATTTGCGTCACGCATTTCCGTCACTCGACGCTGTAGATCATCGACGACGCAGAGGTATAAGCTGGGGTGTTTTTGTGCATCTAAAAAAATTTGGCTTAGTACCATTTTTCCGCCCTAGCTTAGAGTTGATTTTTTTAACCGACTTCTTACTTTTAGGAACAATTTAAAAACTTTCTAAAAATCCCCTATCTTTCATTTCAGTTGCACCTTGCGCGTTTGACGAATATTTTCCCCCACTAGAAGCCATCGTCTTGTTTGGAGAGCCAATCAGGTATTTTGAACACCGTTTTCCGCGAAAAGGCACGTTTGATTTTGAAACCTTAATCATTTAAATTTTTATGGTTCTTTCGTCATGATAAGCTACCGCTTTCCGTCAAAATTAAAATTAAACCTTTTACTCTTCTTCTTAACCCTAATTCCCGATCGTTACCAGTGTTGCCAGATTTGATTAAAATTTCCCCAAAATAAAAAGACCATTAAACTGTTGCGTTTTAAAGGGAACAATTAATAGACGATTCATATTTTGGGGAAATTTTTACATTCCTAGCAATACCGATTGCTCTTATTAATCTTAGATGGGAGACGGCACTCCAGCTGATCATAGACGTCCTTGTGACCAACGGGCATCCATCCAGAGCACCAAAATTTTATCCCTCAAAGCATCTACCCGTATTGGTAAAACTGACATTAGCTGAAATTTTCGTATATGTCTATAAAGGACTGTTCTCATTTGATCGTACGACCTTGCGACTTGGTTAGAACTATACTTTGCAATGCTTTGGCAAGGCTGTG
>LR039826.1:3588-14935 GCA_900607525.1 Apocyclops royi
ACTACATACAAACAAAAAATTCTCCGACCAATATCTTTGCAAAAACGACCACTTTGGTCGTTTCCGACCACTGTTGGTAACCCTGCAATTAGGCAGTTAAAAAGACTTTACGTATATATCTATGCTTATTGTGTACTTCTTTTCATAGGTTTCAATGGATTTCCGATTCCTCTTATACCTACCGGAGAACAAGGACCAACTAACAAACTAGCAGATGGAGCCACGTGCCAAGAAATCGAACCGCAGCCCAGCGTTAAACAGTCTTTGCCAAATGAAAGACGAAATATTCCCGGTAGCTTTCTAATACAAGGAAAAATTGTGGGCTTAGTTTCGATTAATTTGTGGAGATTTTAAATTGTCCTTCATGTGGTTTTCTTTATTAAGTTGGGAGTTCTTTTATCCCAGACAGAGCGTGAGGCCAAGTTGAATACTTTTAAGTTTAGCAAAATGGAAATTACGGCAGAATGATTCATGTATGAGTCATAACCTTCGATAAGTTAAGATTCATACTGTTGCATTGTAAAATTGTCGTAATGCCCATTTGGTCACAATGAAGTTGAATAGGGAAGGGGGGGACCTGACAGACTCACAATGCACGTTATTATATAGTTTATGTTCTTTAGTGTTCAAAGATTGACATAAAGTTATAAAATCTTACATTGCGATAATTGAATAGATAAATGACAGTTAATTCTGACCAAACAATTTTTTTTGAAACGTGTAGGTTCCTGCGAGCCAGTTCTCGATATCGAGGACGGAGAGGACACGAGCCAGGACGCCGCCGACCTTGCAAGCAGCCACAGTGAGCCAAAAAAGGTCCAGCCATTGAAGCTAAAAGAATTGCGAAAGGAGCCGATCAAGGAAGTTCTCGTGGAGGTTCATCCGACGGCGAAACTCGAACCGAGTGTAATTCCTACCACAGCTCAAGAGAAAGAAAAAGAAAAAGTAGTCGAAGAATTACCGGTGGGGTCAAATGCTCCGCATACTGCTGCCCAAAAAACGAACTCAAAGTTAGAGGAGGAGCAAACGTTCATCATGGAATCGGACAATGTCGACGAGAAACTTTACTCGAGCGAAAGTACCGAAACCTCCACCGAAGAATCCAGCCAATCAGAATTGAACGACAGAAACAAAATGGCTGTCAAAGGAACCAACGGGAAGCAGACTGTGAGGTTTAGTTCAACGAGTAGTCAGAGTGTTGGAGAAACGCCTCCGAAAATTCGTCAACAGCCAATCGAAGTTGAGCTTACAAAAACAACTGCTAGCGTTACTCGGACAGGAGCTTTAAACTTTCAGTCGGATTCCGATACTCCAGAGCCTCCTGTGGTCCACGGAGGAATTTCAAAACCTCAACTCACTTTTCCGACACAGTCCGCAGAGGATCTCGAAATTTCCGGGCCCGAGAACGAGCTCGATGATGACGATTTTTGGAACTAATTTTAGCATTGGAGACTCTGTCAACTGATGTGATTGCACAATAGAAAGATTTTTAACTTGACCTATATTTTGCATCATAAAATGCTTACTTTCTTTTCACCTAAACTTTACCAAGTTAAATTGATGAAAGATGAAATCAATTTAAATTTCTAACTTGATGAAAAGATATCTATGTATATGAGATCAAGGTTAAGACTAGGCCAGATTTGGTGGAATTTTCTGAACTGTGTCTCAAGGGATGAAACAATATTTTGGAAGAATTTTTAATATCATTTTTGGAAGCACTGGTTGTAGGGTCAATTTTCATCTTGTCGCAATGTCAAATTGTCATAAATTGAAAATTTTTGAAATTGTAGTTTTTAACTTTTTAAACGAGGACAAAAAGGGCTTGTGACATTTTGAAATCGCGACAATATGAAACCTATCTCATTGCTGTTTTTATCTTACGACACGTAAGCTAGCGTTTAATGTACATTACTTTCATTTTACAAAATTTTGAATTTTTTCGTACAAAGGTCAACTTAATAAAGGAACAATGAAATTTAAAAGTTTTTATTTTAAATACATAATTCTCTCTTTCCGTGAATTATTGACAATTTACACTGATTTTGGGAAACTTTGAAGTCAGTGAGAACGGATTCGAGTCTTGACAACTTTTCTCCAAATTGCAAGTCATCACCAGTTCAAAGCTACCCGACGACAAACAAAGAAGAGAGGTTTCGTGATGAAGATAATCTCCGACGCCGCCATGTTGGCTCTCAGACTCGGGCTGCGTGATCAACACAAGAGCATCGGATATTTCATTTAATCTCTGTCCTTGCAAATAGCATTCGATTTTGAATTCGCCGCAAATTTCGAATTGAAAGTCGTTTCTAAGAGATATCTCAACCTACAAAAAAAAAATATATATATACAAATTAATTACAATAAATGGCGTTAAAATTATAAGTCAAACAAGAAAATTTTCCCAACAGGTAAGTCTGACTTACATGGGTGCCAGGTCTGCCCATAATATTCCACCAGATCTGGCAACACCGCAGACATACCAAGGTTGTCAAGCTCATAGAATATATGTAAATTTGCAAGGGCCGACCTGAGCGACTAAGATCAACGCTTAAGCCTCGTTCACACGGGGCGGATTCCGCAACGAAAAACGCGATCGTTTTCGCAACAAGCAAATAATATCTATATCAGATTTCGTTTAAAATGATGCAGGCTACGACGTTTTCCGTCGCGGAATACGCCCCATGTGAACTAGGCTTTAAGTAGCCTGACCAGTTGTGCCAGATTTGGTGGAATTCTTTAAAACTTTAACTAGATGTACATGGGCCTAATTAGTGAGTTTTAAATAATCAGAAGAATATTTTGTCTAAGAATTTGGTGGAATGTAAGTGTTGCCATTATAACAAGGATATTGAGAGGTCGTGTACAAAAACTTTTTCCCCTTGGATCAATAGCCGTTTAAGGTATTTGTGTATCGTTTGACAGAATATAAATATTTTTTCTTAACTTTAAACGATCTATTCAACCAAGCTAAAACCTTGTCAAACGTTTGGTACGCGACCTCCCATTCCACTAAAAGAATAACAAAGTTTTGTTGATGTATTATCTCTTTTAACAAGAAATATTCTGGCAACCCTGTGACGGCCATTACCTTAACCGGTTGTCCGAGGACAACATTGACGCCGTTTGAAAATTCAGATTTTCCATCGAGTAAAACTGTCCACGCCACCGGACAATGCTCAAGACTTGAAATCATTTCCGCATCCAACAAAATTTCATGAAGAGAAACTTGACCTAGAAATAAAAAAAAAACAGTTGTTAAATGCTTCGAGTTCATGCCGGTTGTTCTGTAGGTCCTGGGTTTGAATCCCACCTCCACGGAAGTGATCTACGCAGAGCAAGCCATCAGAACGAATTACACCACCCTTCAATCAGGACAGTGGTAACGAGGGGAATAACAATGTACAAATGAACTCCTGTCAAACCTATTTTATTAGGCCTTTTGTAAAATAAATAAAATTTTCTTGATAACTTAAGAACAGAAGCTTAACGGAAGGTAAGACATGTAGTTCTATTTCCCTCATTAGCACTTCGATCATTCAAGTTCATTTTCATCAAAGTTATTTTATGCGAAAATTCACATTATGATTGAAAAGCTGGACCTGTTTATAAGAAATAACAAATTTGCTGTTTTATTCAAGTGGGACAGCTTAGTAATACCATACGATGGTAATTTTTTATTACTTTGGTACAATTGTCAATGTTATAAAATTTATTTTACCCGAGAATTCGATGTTACGAGTTAAAAGCTAGACAAGTGTGCTAATATAGAAATTTTTTTTGATAGTGAGACAGCTTAGTCGTTTGTTACTTGTCGAACAGAGAAGCAGGGGCAACCAAATTTTAAAACAGATGCTTGTACTATGTACAGTGTTGTAAGAAAGTCTTCAAAGACTATCACCACTGATGTGCATGTATAAAAAATTTAATACAAGTATACACATTTTACTGAACGAGCAGCGCGGCCAGATTGAATGCATGGTACTGCAATGTTGCCAGAAATGTCATCGAAATTTCCCCAAATTCGCAACAAAACCTTTTTAAAGTCCACTTTGGACACGAAAGTTCGTAGTTTCGCCTTTAGGTAATTTCCCCAAATCTGGCAATACTGCAGGATGCTAGTAACCTGATTTTCCTATCCTTGGTATACTCCATTCAATATTGACGATTTCTTCTAGGTGTTCACTACACAGTTTTTGACGGACGCTCAAGGGAGCGCCCTTTGAGGCCCCCATGTCAAGTTTCTTAACTTGCAGTGGAATTCTACAGACATCTTCCTCTTCTAGGGTCAACGTTTTGGCAGGAGAAAAATTCAGATCTATTTCCAGACCTGCGTAGAGAAATGTGTATCTGAGTTAACTAAAACGTGTCTTAAGACCAGCTTAAAATCTGTAGTCAATGTTATAAAAGTTACTTTTCGCGAAAATCCACGTTATGATTGAAAAGCTGGACCATTTTATAAGTAACACAAATTTTGCTTTTTATTTGAAGTGGGGTGGGACAACTTAGTTGTAACATACGATCGTAATTTTTTATAACATTGGTGCCTGGTTGAAAAATGGACGCAAAAAATCTTTGAAAATTTCTCTTGCCTGCATAGATTGTCATTTATCTTTGATTATCTAAGATAACTGCGTCAGGACAAAAAGTCTGATTCATTTGATGACTGAAGATTTTTTTTCCTGTTATTATATCATTACATTTTTACGACTAGGTATGAAGATGAACGTTTCCTAACCTGTGTACGCCAATAATTCCAAAAGTGGATACCTGACATATTAACAATGTCCAGAACGAGATAATTTTCGTCAACCTTGTCGGCCGGAAGGACGTCCCACTTCGTCACGACGGCTGATGGCGAAATTTCGATTTGTAAAGGTTTGATTAATTCTCTCTGATAGCCCTTCTCCCAAGCTTCATCACCGGAGTAAGTTATTTTGAAATTGACAGTGACTGACGTCACCGGAGATTCGCTTTTGGCTTTGCTCGACTCGGTGACGGTCGTGTCGCGGCTGCCGGAGCTTTTCTTTGAAGAACCCGACCATCTTGTCGGGTCTAGTCTCGACAGCCACGATTTGCCGATGGAATCGGCCGTATCACAGTTCTTGGCCTCACAACTTTGAGGATTACTTGGAGGGCTTTGCGAAATAATTCTCGCCTTGACAAATGCTTTAACGATAAAAGTTTTTCCGGGCTGTAGCTCGGAAACACTCCCGCTCAGACTGCACACGGAGTTGTACTCAGGAGGCAGTGCCGCGCACGTCACGTGAATATGCTTCGCGGACAATGTACTCAAGTTGGTTAAGCTCAATTCAAAAGTTGCTGATTCACCATCGTGCATTCGCACGGGAGCCTCGTCGTCTTCACTGTCTTCGACACAGCGCCGAATTTTGGCGCCCAGCTGAGGCATGGAGGGCAACACGGAGATCAAGAATTCCGATTTTTCATGTTTGAGCCGCGCGAGTTTGCAGATTGACTTCACACCCAGAACGGTGCACGAATAGCCAAGGATTTTGAGCACACCTGTCGCCTTTGGAACTCCCAAAAGGCTCACTTTGTGGGGACCTGTGGAAAACGTAGACTAATAAGTCATCTAGGTAGCACCAAAATTTCCCCAGACTCAAAATCACATGATTGCTGTTAAGCCTCGGTCACATAACCATTGTGTCAAGCGCACAAAACCATAATCTGGCTTGTTAAGCAAATGCAAAGAAGTATTTTTATATGTGTAACTGGACAGATTTGAGGTTTCCTGTGCCCGACCCAATGGTTATTTCACTAAGGCTTAAAAGTATTCATAATATTTTTTTTAATGGAAAATTTTCTATCTCAGTCGATGTGGCTTTATACCGCATGAATCACGATAAGCTCTAATGCGTTTTCTACTTCTTAAAACGCGTGTGTAAACGATGCTTTAGTAGTATTATCTTACCTGATGATGGCGCGAGGGATAAAGCTGACGGGAACGTCTCGAACTCAACTCCCTGTCGCAAAAAAACTTTGAGCTGAAAATCTGCTTCGACTTATCTTTAGTGTAAATTTAATTGTCACACTTATTGTGATTGATAATTTATGTAAATTTCAAAATTTTAGGAAGAAGATGATTTTCTGAAGACTCAACTGCCAAGTGGCAATGTGACCAAATTTACACAAAAACGTATGAGCAAATTTAGTCGCTTTGATTAAAAAATTGCACGAACTTGAGAACTGTCTTAAATAACGGCTTTTCAAATTCTATACCTCGTGCAGCAATGCTAAGTTGACCAGCTTCAGCTCAGTGGGCAACGGGTTGAACAGTGTCAGACAGACCTCAGCCACGTCGCCCGCAACCCACTTGAAGGCGACCATGTTAGGGTCGCCCGTCCGGCCGCCGAACTGAATGGGAGTGAAGAAGAAAACTCCGGAATCTTTTTTTCGGTGTCTATTATTTTTGCGAGGGTCGAGATATGGTGACAACGAGACAGGCTCGAAAGTAGTGACCCGTGGAATTTTGTACATTCCAACAGGTGGAAGCAGGAGCCCATTGTCAAGCACGACAGGTGCTTCCATCTCACCTGTTCTTGATGTCAACGAGCAAAGCTGTGAGAAATAAGCAAGTTAAAGTCAGTCCAAATATTAGCTGATATCCTTGTAAGTCGTCTCATCTTCAGTTTGAGAAGAGACGGTAAGAAAACCTCGGTGTTTTTTTCAATATTTCCTACCACTCTCGTCTCAAATTTAAGATGAGACGACTTACAAAGATATCACCTTTTAATATATCACATGCTGACACGGGTTTGAGAGAGTTTGGACCTCTTGTATAAAAAAAATTAAATAATGCGTTGCCCTACCCCCTAGTGGAAATAAGTAATGACTTGATATATCCAAAAACGATTCTAAAAATGATTTTTTTGTGTGTATTTAAACATTATTTGGATACGTTGCTACCCACCCTGTGTAGAGACAGAAGTGAATACAGTACAGAGTGTTTCAAATCCACACCTGTATACAAAATTCCATTCGCTCTTGTGTGGATAAATGCTCAAACATCGCTTCGATTAAAAATGTCATGTGATGTATCGAAGCTGGCAGGTTGTTCATTCGTCTGGCAGTGCCCACCTGTCACAGGTGAAAATGAGAAATATTAATTTAAGGACTTCGATACAAAGGAAAAAACTTTGGGGCTGAAAAGTGATAAAAACTTAGAACTAAATATTGATGAAAAAAAAACGTACTGCTAGATTATTATGTGAATAACCAACAGATATTTCATTCACTCAAAATTGTCACCTGTGTGTAGAAACCCTGATTAAGCTTTAGCTTCTAATCTATAATAAAAAAAAAAAATTTATCCCATCCTAATACGTTTCTGAGATAAGGTCATTTGTATCTGTCCTTGTTAACGACTCGTGACGTCATAGATGTGCAACAAAGAAATACATAGAAAAAAAACTTTTTCGACTTTTCTGGACTAATTTAGCAAAACGGCACTTTAAAAAATCAGGAAAAACATTGCTTGGTTTCTTGAGTAATAAAATAATTATAATGCGATTAAAATATTTATGATACCCTTAAAAATTATCAATTGTGGGTTTTCGCAATTCGTTCGTGTTCTTGAGACATTAAAAGTTATTTTTTTAGTTCTCGAAAGTCGTGAACATAGTTACTAACCAGCTCCTGAAGGACCTGGATCTGAATGGCCGGCCACCCAATCTGTTTGTGAAAGGCTAAGGGGTTGTTCAAGTCCAACTGATACCCGTTGCATGTCTTCAAAAGTAACTGAAAAAAGCTTGACAGTTTACGAAGCGGGAAATAATAATTTAATATAAAAATGGTACAGATTAGTAGTTGATCATTGAAAAAATTTTTACGATGCAAATATAGGGCTAGATTTTCCCAGCTCGGGCTCAGTCAGGTCAAAGAATCAGTTAGCCCGGGTTTTTTTTAATTTGGCGGAGCTCGAGCCGAGCATTAGCTTAACCATGTCATAGACGAAGACGCGTAAATATTTTATTGATAAAGTTGTCCAGCTTATCTGAGTTGACGTGGCTCTTCGTGGGAAAGACGGCTATGACGGACGTATACCTGATAACACTGATTCCAGTCCGGATGTTGATTCTGAGGTGCAACGCAGCGCATAGCAGAAACGCGCAAGAAAAAAGCGGACTTCCGGTGAAAGCCGATGTTCTGATAGAGTTTAGCCAACGCTGAAAACCTGGAATAAGTTGTCTCGTTGCAATAAAATGATAAAATTACCTTTCCTTATTGATAAGAGAAAAGAGGAAAAGTCTTTGTTGTAAAATTGACTTTTGCGTAAAACAAGTTTTTAATTTGATGATGAAAAAGGGATTCTCAAAAGTTCTTAATTTTTTTCTTTTCACTAGAAAATAATTGGATTACAACACAGCTGACTGACCAAAATGAAATCTTGCTGTCCTGGGATCGAGCCCACGCACAACAAGAAAATCTGAAGGTTAGTCGTAAATTAAGTCTTAAAATTGATACAATTGTAGTTCAGTGTATTCTAAAAACTATGGAATTAAAATTACATGTACAATATGATTCTTGAGTGCTAACAGAAAAGTGCTTTAAATTCAACCAAAATATTTTTAAAAAATTTACATTTATTTAATCAAATAGTTCTTACGATATTCAGTACTTGAGTTTTAGTGTTACGAAGGCTGAATGAATAGAATAGATAGAATTTGGAACAGAGAGACCCGGATTCAAGCCTTCTACCCACCCCGACCAGGTATCATTTGAATTAAACTTTTTTTTACGCGAAAAGGCACGTCACGACTGAAAAGCTTGTTAAAAAATAAAAAAAGAGATTTTTTTTACTTTTTTTATTTGAGACAGCCTAGCTATATCATGGATTATAATTAGATTGTTTTCGAATACTTGTATTTGATGTTTGTAACCTTGAAATTTTTTAAAGAATTTTCGCGAATATAGTTCCACAATTGGCAACACTGTAAAAGCGCCATTTTGCGTACTAACCTTTGAATTTTTTCTTCGTCATTCATTTGAAGATTAATGAAGACAATATTTTGAAGAAACTCTGCTGCCAGAAGGTAATTTCTTTGCTCGGTCAGGACCTGAAATTTTAAGTTCTGTTAGGTCTAGTCATGTAGATAATTGTTTCTCTGACAGTACTTGCAATTTAAGTTAAGTCGAGTCGAGTCATTTCCAACAAATTTCTTTGATCTAACAGGACATGAAATTTCATTTTCAGTCAAATCTTTGGGAAGAAAATTTTATGGAATAAAAAGAAGATAAAATAAAAGAATATTTCAAATTCATTTGTAAATCATTCAATGGAATGATAATTAAAGAGGTGGGATCCGGTCTAAATTTAATCACGTAAGTTGATGCGTATGTCAAAAAATAATTTAAGAATGTTAAGACCAGGAAAGATTAGATATGTAAAGCTACACTATTACTATGAAAAAAAATGCTTTCCAATAAAACGGTCTGGCTTTTTTTGTAACATTGTGAAAGTGTCAAACATAAATAAAAAACTAATCAAAGATTTTTCTTTCTTTTTTCTCGGGATGTGTTCGGAAAATTTGCAACGTTAAGTCGGTGCGTTTGAAATTAAGACAACTTTTTGTTGTGATAAGAAACGACCTAGATCATATTGGGTTTCTTTAAAGAAAAAATTTTTTAACAAACAGACTTGCTTTTACCTGAACGGCCTTGATGCTAGCTTCAGTTTCGATGACCCCGGCGTGCCTGTATTTGCCGTAGTGCAAGACAGCCTCTTTGTACTTCTCAATGATGTCCGCAGTCGCCTGGACCTTGGAGGTCGCGAACATGTCGTCTTTGTCACTATCATCTTTCAGGAACAGCATGGCATTGTTGATGTTGTTCGTGTGCTTATGATTAGCGGAGGACATGACACTGTACGAGTTGTTCCTTTGGGTCGTCACGCTCGTTCTCTGTGTGAAAAAGTTTTTTTTAATTCATTCTGATTCAATTATCCGGTACATGACTCGCAAAAAAGAGATGAATTGAATTCTCTGCGTGAAATATTATGTCCCCACACTAATGCTAGATATCTGATCCGAACTGTGACCAGCTTTACTAAAGGTCTATGTATAAGAAATTTGCATTTTTCATTCTGATTTTATTCACATTTTTCAGAAAAGGATACCTAAGATATCTAAAGCGGGGTTTGCAGTTGATCGTGAAGCTTGCGACGTGCATTAGTCAATGTTATTTAAAAACGAAAATCCCCATTACGATAAAAAAGCTGGACCAGTTTGTAATTAACAAAAAATTAGCGTTTTTACTGAATTGGGACAGCTTGGTCGAATCACACTATCGTAATTTTTTATAACATTGTTACCAGGCCGCTAAACATATTTTAAAAAGTCGGCGACTTTTTGTGACCTGAATGTAAGTTCACAATTTTTTGCAATGTCTTTAAGAAAGTTTTCGACTTCTGATCGCAAATAAGCCGCAAGCTCTGCAATTAGTTGTGAACCCTGCTTGAAACGTTACCTGAATTTTCGGATACAAGATGATGACAGAGACCGCACAGAGCCCCTCCAGGGCACCGGCGAGCCATATCCAGTCATTGCAAGCGCGCAAAATTTCCACTGCCGCCTCGTAATATTGCTGCGCCTCAGGTAAACTATCACAGATCAGGCACAAGTCCCCCACGTGCTTCCGGTGTCTACCCTGAGTTCGTTTCCGGTTTGTTCTGAAAAAAAATTATAATAAAAACAGGATTTAAATTATTCCTAGACACTTTGACAAAGGAATCTCTGCAAAGAAAATAGTGGAATGAACATCTTAAGCCTCAGTCACAAAACCACTAACGGTGGCCGTACGAAAGCAGTGATCTTGCCCTTTGCACAAATACAAAAACTTGATTCATATATGTACAAACCGGGTTAGCCGTAGTGCTTGTGTGACCGTGGCTTTACCTGCTCTCAAGGTCCAGTCCAACAAAATCTTTTTTCTCAAATGGCGCGCACAGGAGGGGCAATCTGCAGCCAATGTTATAAAAGTTATTTTAAGCAAAAATCCACAAAGTTGAAAAGCGATACCAGTTTATTAGTACGAAAATTTTGCTTTTTTATTAGAGCTTGACGGCTTAGTGGTATCATACGATTGTAATTCGTTCATAACAATAATACCTGCGATTTGAAATTGATTTTAATCGTCAAACGAGTAAGAAATGTTGACATTAATGTAATACTGTAGTTTTACATTGTGTTTTAACTTTAGATAGAATGTTTTAAGTTCTAATTGGATTAAAACGACCGACAATTAAACTGGGCGTTTTTCCCAGAAGATTATCTCGAATTCCGAGCGAAATGTGACACCTGAAGATCATTAATCGTATAAAATTCGTTAT
>LR039826.1:21087-39229 GCA_900607525.1 Apocyclops royi
GCCGAATTTGTGTTTTTCATTTGCATAAAAGTTGCTGTACCCTTAACAGATTGATATATTGTATTGTATATTGATTTGTGGGTGGAAATAAATGAAATGAAATTTCACAATCTTGACACCAGTTGCATTCATTGTCTGTTCTTAGGCTTGTGAAGGAGTCGGTGAAAATTCCTGTCGTAGCCAATGGCGATGTGAGGTCTTTGGAAGATGCTAAGGCCCTTCATAGTTTCACTTCCGCTGATGGCATCATGGTGGCCCGTGGGTTACTAGAAAATCCTGCACTATTTCAAGGTCACCAGGTACGCTACTTAAACCTAACTTATTATGATGTAAGAAATAATAGATTTTTATTTAGTCAGCCTATCCAACTTTTACATTGTGACAAGATTTATATGAAAAAATATTAAATTTTAATGTTATTTAAAGAAATGTTGACTGGTCATTTAAAGGATAGATTTAGACTTGACCTGTGTGTAGTCTCATTGGCTATTTAAAGTGTATCATCTGTCACATATTGTATGATTGGTTGTTTCAGATTACCCCAAAAAGTTGCATTGAAGATTTCATTCGGTTCTCGCTCAGCGATGGAACTCTCTTTCCCTGTTTTCATCATCACTTAATTTACATGCTAGAAAAATCATTTTCAAAATCTGAAAGGAAATTCTTCAATGTTTTAACCTCCCAAGCAGCTGTGATAGATTATCTTGAAAACAATTATGGAATCCAATTGCAAAGAATGTGACTAAGGATTTTTATCTTGCTTGACTCAGCCTGGGCCAAGTGTTACTGTTTTTTGCCAGCCGGGTTAGCCCTTTGGCTAGCTCAAGCCAACAATTTTCTAGGCTGATGTCTGAGCCAGAAAATATTGACTATGCCAATAGCTCTCTTTATATGATTGCTGTAGCAACAACAATAAATCATTAATTCTTAGGTTGTATTTTTCATAAACAAAAATTTTATTGATAATCAATCATCACAGTGTTTTGTTTGTAAAAATCAAGCAAATTAATATTTGCCCTGAATTCTATTGGAATGAATTGAACTTCTACAGATTTTAGTAAGGAACCTTCTGTAGTCAATGTTATAAACGAATTACGATTGTATTATAAGAGTGACGATTGAAAAGTTGGACCATTTTATAAGTAACTAAAATTTTGCTTTTTTATTGAAGTGGGACAACTTAGTCGTAAAATACAATCATAATTTTTTTTAACATTGACTACTGTTGAGTGATGTTTCAATGAGTTTACGTGCACTTATGCTGGAAATTAACATTTATCTTGTGCCAGGGTTTTTTAAACAATGAGTTTTCTATTAGCAGGTTGACTGTCTTTATAAAATCTGGTTTTCAAAGACTGTTTTTCTGAAAAATAAGTTGATGTATATACTTACAAGTTGTCAACTAGCAAGTTGATAGAATCTGACCGATGAAAAATATTAAAAGACCTTTCATAGACATCTGTGCATATTTACTTTTTAATTCTAGTAAAGCATAGATATGTATGGGTGTAAACTGTTGCATATCAACAAACAGAAATTGTGGCCTCAAACTGGAATCGATAGTAAAAATAACGATGCTCAATCTTTAACACAAAAACAAAATTCACTTGGTTTACTTTTCAAGGAAACAAATATTCTTGAACTCTGTGGCCATGAGCTTGTTTACTTCTTCACCGATATCTACGAGATTTGAATTTTTGGACGGAAGCAAAGCGTACACCTGAAATGACATGAAATCATAGACATTATAAATACCTAGACTGATCACTGACCCAGCCTGCCTGCCTGTACTGCTTGTTAGTTCCAAGAACAGATTGAAGGGCCATTTTGGCGCGACATGCGGGACTAAAGCAGTGTGACTAAAATACAAAGTAAATGTATATCAATTTAGTCACACTGCTTTGGTCCCACATGTGGCACCAAAATGACCACATGCATGAAATACAAACAGTTGAAATAAAAATTAGCTTACACATCCATTTTTAAGGCAGGAAAGATTTATGATTAACTCATACTACAAGTAAAATACTGACCATATTGCAATTTTATAACACGACTGAATAATTATGATGTACTGAGTTAAAATGGTCTAGCTTTTGCAAGCCCTGTACCTGACGTTGGCCATCTTTCTTGCCGATGATCCATTGCTCATTCGGAAGTCTCATTGTCATATCTTCACATGAAGCAACCTCAGCATTAGTTGAGTGATTGCTAAATTATTTGGGAATAAGATTGACTTAATACATAAAATGTCACCTATTCTTTTGAGTTCTTTCTTTCTTCCTTTGCTTGTATCTTTATATTGTATCTTTATATTTTTCTTTCTTTTTCTTCTTTTCATGCAGATTCAAACTTTCTTATTTCTTGCCAAAATACAGAGTAATCAATGTAAAAAAAAACCTTGCACATATGTAAGTCTATTTGTTTTATTTTTAAGAAATTCCACCGGAAACGGCAGCACAAAGAAAAGTTGGTATCTGTAGCATTCTATGGCCTGTTTCAAAGTACTCAAAGGTCAACTCAAAAGGTATATTTGAGGAAAAGGGCTAGATTTGGTGAATTTAAATAAATTTAGAAACTAGATTATTTTTCACATTAAAAGTATTTCCATTAGAAAATGAGATTTTGGTGGAATTCAGATGCTAAAACTTGGCAACACTGTGCACTATACCTTCTTGCTTTAATTCGCTTAAAGTCTGCTTCTAAATCACAGATGACATGGGCGGCTTGTTTCAAGCAATCTGTCTGCGACGACCCTCTCACAGGCATTGATTGTGGAAACGTGTTTTTCATGGCATGGTTGAAGGTGTTGAAGTAGAGAAAATGGATGCTCTGGTCATTATCACCTGCCTGGCCTACAGGAGTAACTGAAAATGTAAAAAAATGGCTTAATGGGCAGAGCAGATATATCTCCTCAGCCAAGTAAGGACAATTTTTCTTCAAAAAACAATTTTGTACCCTTGATAATTTGCATTACAATATTAGGTTCATAAATCATCCGTTTATTCAAATTTAGGAACTAAAGGATTAAGAGCTGACTTATGACTTACGCAAAAAGTAGAAAGAAAAATTATTTACTAATTGCAATATCCAATGTCACTTTTTATTGTGAAAAGCATTAAGATGGTTTGTAAATTTGGATCATTAACAGTAATTAATTATTAATAATCATCTTGACGGCAGAATGTGCAGGAAGTTTGCATTTGTCATAAAAGTACTAGAGATTAAAAATATATATATTATTACATAACCTACACAGAAAGCCAAAATTCGAATATTTTTAAGTAGGGCAAAGGCTTAAAAAAGTGAGGTTCATTTAAAACTCAGTAACATTATGAGTATCACAACAATTATAGTGAAATTAGCATTTTTACATTCAAAGGTCAAATATATGAAATAAAAATGAATTGTATTCAGAAGCAAGGATCAAAAGAGATTTTTAAAGGCGAATATTTTAGATTAAAATAGCTTTCCTTTATGAATTGACGAAGATTGATTTTCAGATCGTTTTTTGCTCTCTAAATACCTGGAAGTGGCGTCTGAGGACTTCCAACGTTTATCAATGAGTCATTTGCCAAACTTGAGCTAACTGGTGATCGTCCAAAAACATTGTGTAGATCTAATGCGGTTGAAAATAGGTAATTGAATGATTGACGCAGTAGATTCGAAATGCCACAATGACTTTTATTTATGTAAATACTTCGAGAAGAACTCAAGTGAAGGCAGCCCTCCAAAATTAATAGACATTAAGATTTGTACAATTGTCTTTTTCAATTCAAAGTCTTTTAGACTGCTGAGTATCAGTTGCGGGCAAGTATTGTCTTCCCATAAAATTATTTTAAAATGTAAGACTTTTTGCTTGCAACAGGTGATTTTGCCATAAGTCAATATTTAAAACATTTATACCTGCAGACATATGGGTCAGCCTCGTTCCAAGGTGGGCATCAAGTCTGCTGAACAAATTGTGTGTAAGTTCAATCTCAGAATAAAGAATCATGCAGAGTGTTGCGCTCAGAGCATGATAGACAATCAGATGGCATTCGTGTAGCTTGGATTCGCCATCATCTGTAACAAATAAGAATGAATTCAATTCAATATGGACTGGTGGGTAGCTAAAAGTAAGTTGAGTTGAGTCAAGTTGTCTCTGAGCTATCTATTAGAATGGTGGTAGTCTGGCAGCCAGCATTGGGATGGACGATGCTCTTAGATTTTTTTTGGACTCGACCCAGGTTTGATGAAATGGGTTCTGTAGTCAATCTTATAGAGTATTCACGCACGTAATTAATAAATAGTATGAAGAATAAAGGATATATTTCAAGAATGTGCTGTTTCGCGGAAAGCACAATCTTTTCTTTACGAAACGACGTTAAAACGTTTATGTAATTAACTACTGGTGGGGCTTGGGGTTTATTATTGCAGCTAATCTACTTTTCTTTCCCTCCACAAGACTCTCAAAATTTAGACTCCCTAGACTTAAATAAAAAATTAGGACCGATTGGGCTGGCCTATGAAGACTAAACAAACTCATAAATATTTTTTTACATTAAGTACTTAACAAATATTTGAAGCATCAATAGTTGATTAAGTTGACAAAATACAATTAACATCCTTTCATCAACATACTGAATCATATGAAATATTATTTAAAAATGAGAAACTTACCATCTACGATAGGAATGAAAACTTTTGGTACAATGAGAGACGCTTCACTGTCCTGAAGGTCTTTTGGTCCCGTAAGAAAATATCCTTGGTGTCCATTGAAAGGCCCTAATGGAGACTTCACAAGAGAAGTGCTCCGACTGCTCGTAGCCGGCAGCAGTGAGGTGTGAATGTAATGATACAGAAGTGCAGTTTCTCTCTGCTTTAAACCTGACCTATTAAAAATTGGACCAGATTTTTTAAAGAAATAAACAATTAAGAATAGACTTCAAGGCAAGTTTCAGTGCTTCCAGAAATGCTGTCAAAATTTTATTGAAACATTTATAAAATGTAGGACCAGAGATTTTTATGATATGATCAGACATCTACCTTTTTATTACAGAGTTATAATGAATGAAGGAATGAACTTGAAGAAATGAACTTGACTCCAATAGTAGATGTTAAAAATACTGTAATTTGTGCCCCGTAATGTCAGAATCATTCAATCATTTTCTCACGCAACCTCTAATGTAAAAATGTACATTTCAATTCTATGAACTTTTACTTGCTGATTCATTGTTTTCTTTGTATGTAAGTATTTTTCATGTAAAATGCAGTCCCCTTCACCTACTCTTACAAGTTAGATGTCTCGGTTATTTTACTCACATCAAGGGAAGAGTCTTTGAATTATTCTACAAATAGTTGGTGTTGAAAGTAATCTAATTTGTGAGTGTAGATTACACAGCCCTCACTGTGGAAAAGATAAGTATACTTCATGGGTTATATCACAGAGCAAAGCACTTGTTACAATCGAGAGTTTAGTCATGGTCAATTCAATTGAATCTAACCAGCAGTGTTTAGTAAGAACCCAAAAAATGAACTGTAGGTATAATCAAAGACTTTTACATCATTATTTGGACTACAGTAAGGAGTAAAAGGTGTGCATGACATGACAAATACCTATACTACTTACACTTGTTAGTCTATGAAACTTTTCAGAGGGTTTTTTTGTGTGTATGACCAAAATATGAAAAGAACTATGTATTAAGTAACAATATTTTGGTCCAATATCAGTGCCAAATTACCTGTAGTAATGTTTTTAATGGTAACATTTCATGTGGCCAGGGAGATTGGGTGGATAATGAGTCTAGGTATTTCAAATGTCTTTGATTACATGAAATCTTGTATAATTAGTCAATATAGAAATATAGTGAAATATCAAACCAATTTTGCTCCTTGATAAATTGTGAATTTATTTACCAAACTACATGTCCTTGCTGAAAAAATGCACAGTGCTCAATGCTGCTGAACTCATCTTCAACTCTATGAATGAAGGACTGAACTTGAAGAAATGAACTTGACTCCAATGTGAGAAAGTGGACAGCCTATAAAATTTTAAAAGGAAAAGTAGGTGTGCTTTACAGTGAAGACGCATTTTTACTTAGCTTTTATTTTCATCTTACGATAACTTATTGATGGTAAAACAGATTTTTTTGATAAAACTTTTTAAAAGTTTGTGGTAATTAATATTGGGCTTTGTGCAAAATTGTAAAAGAAATTAGTGGACAAATTAAAAAACTTTAGATATTAAGAATTTAAAAGCTCTTAAAATTTATTACATTTGCAAATAACTCTATGAGTTTTCAACTGAGATATGTACTCTGCCTCACTGAACAGATTTTGGTGGAAATTTGATAACATTTCTGGCAACATTGACATTGTAGGTGGAGGAGTATTGTTAAGAAAAGAATGCTCATGGTTTCTAAAAAATTACCTGAAACAAATCTGAGACATCCTGTTGTTCAAGATGGATCCCGGAAATCCATCTTGAGAAAAATCGACCAACCCTACTTTTGAACATTTCACGGTTTTCATAAGGTGCCTAAAATTAGGGAAAAATAGAGACTAAGCTTTCACACTTTAATTACATTAAAAATTATTGATAAAACTGTGACTTATCAACCATTTTCACATGAAATAAGTTACATAAGCCATAATCACATAACCATTAGGTTAGGTTAAATGGACTATAAGTTTGCCTGTTGAGCAAATTGTAGCAAGTATTTACATTTATACAACAAGTTTTACTTTTAGTTTTGTAGTATCAACCCTTTGTGATTAAGGCTTGAACATTAAATACATGTGGACACAGTTGTAAAGCAAACTATAAAGCAAGCAATAGCTTGGATACTTTTTTCTTGTAGGGGGAAAAACTTAATAATATCAAACAATCTTAATTTTGGTCCTGCAAAAAGTTTTTAGATGAGAGTAGTACCTTTCTTTCTCATGATGTCTATGGAGCCATTAAGGCAAGTAATTATTTTATTTTCATATCATAATTAATCATGTTTTAATAGGACAATACAGCAAAGACAATTAGCAAGTTTTTGGTGTTAGATGAACTTTCATTTTTTTTTTTTTACCAAATTCTCAAATCCTCCGGTAAAAAAGCAGAAGAGTTCATAACTCTGTTTGAGAACAGCGAGCAACACATTGTCATGGACATTTTCCGGGTGATAGATGTACTCTGTTGAATTGCTGTCAGCTTTTTTACGAGCATAGCACGGAACTGAAGATGTCTACACACAAGAAATAAAATGAGTTGTGACTAGTGGTGGGCGAGGGCTGGGCTGGCCCGGGCCAAACGATTTTTTCCTGGCCCGGGCCAAGTGCTACTGTTATAAAAGCTCAGGCTGGCCCTAAAGGTAGCCCAGGCCAATGTATTTTTTTACGGCCCGACTTGGCCCGAGCCTTAAAAAACCGGGCCGTGCCCACCACTAGTTGTGACCATTTGAATGATAAATGATGTAAATTGTGATGAAAACTTTAATGTCGTCCCTAACTTGTGTGCAGAGACACTACTAGTGCAATTAGTAACTTTTTTAAAAATCAGACTGACTTTGTACCAAATCAAAATTTCAACTTTTTGCATTTTTAATTCGACATTTGAAAAAACAACATTTTTGACCATTTGGCACTTTGCACATTTTTCAATTTGACAAACAGCACTTTTGGCTTTTCATGTATCAAAACAATAAGGGGAATGTGACATTTTGAAATATCGTCACATCACAAGAAAACTTGTTATAAAAGACCTACCATTACGATCACATATCCTGGCTCTGGTTGGTAAAAAACAGATTTAGTTTTTTGCGTGTGGAGGCTTTCACAAGGCATGTCACTGAACATGGTAGAAAAATGCAGAACCGCTTCTGCCAGTCCAACCTACAAATATTCAGTTCAATAGTAGAAAAAATTGGATACTTTTCTAGTTTAGAAAAGATTACTTCTCTGGCGTACTCTCTCTCAGAACTTTGCTCAGTTAAGAATACAAATTGCAATTTATTCTGTCACGTAAATTGCTACACAGGTGGTGCAAGTTAAATTACCTGCTTCGTCTGTTTATCGATATCTTGTTCATCTTCATTTTCACTGAAATAGTAAATCACTCTCTTGGCTTCTTCGCCTTCTCGAGGTCCAAAAGAGCTGTTGAAGATAAAAAATCGAATGAGTTTGACTGAATTGCAAGGAACTGCACTTTGGCGAATAGACTCTGTAGAAATCTGAGTTTCGATCGTCATCCTGGTCTGTTTTACAACATTTCATTGAAGACACTGATGATAAACATAGAAAAGGGATGGGGCAAATAAAGCTTGGTCTCAAGAATGTTTTCTGTTACAAAAAAATCTTTTGACAATTTAGGTAGTAGCTTGTGGATATTTGGTTTGAATTACAGATGGTATCATGTACTTTGATGAAATATATTTGAACAATCATAAAATGAATGTGCTTGAAAGTTTTTTCCTCTGTTCTCCTAGGTTTCGTGAGTAGAGGTAAGTTAGATATCTGTGGTATTTCATCAATCCTTTCGTAGTATCTATGGTCTGCACGATGGCAACAAAAAAATAGAAAGATAAAGAAGAAATAAAAAGGCTCAGTCGCGGAGAATCCTCCTACTTGCTCCAAAAACTCTCACATGACTAAGAGAGTGACAAGCTCAGACCATGACTGCTTTCTTTTCTTCGTGCCTTTTTCACATGTAGAACCAATGAATCAAACTGAATTCAGTTCACGTTAGTGGAAAGAACTGTTCACAACTGCTGTGAGCAAGTAAGAAGTTGGTCAGTTTTTTAATATTTTTTCTTTTTTTGCATGAAAAATTTTCAGTCAATTTTTGCCGTTTGAAATTATTCAAACCATTTTTATTAATTCCACTTAAATGTTATCTTTGGTTGTTTTTCCTCATTGGTGCTGACTGTTTTTTTCTATTTAATAAAGATTAAATTATCTGATTAATTTGTTTAAAGTTTAGCTATACGAGATGAAAAAGGTTTTCTTTTGTGTGGGAAGAATTAGCGCTTTAATTTTTAACCGCTACTTTCAACAGCGCTCAAAATAACCAATACCTGTTTGGAATATTTTTTTTCTTAAAACTCGTTTTGGCAACCGTGATAAAAGTACAACATGCCTCGTTTTAAAATTAGAATTTACCGCTCGTGTGCTCTAGTGAAACCACTGTTTGTCAATATTTGCCTTATCGCGTATTTGCTGATCTAAAAAGAAAAAAAAACTGTGTTCATTTAGTCTTGTGTGAGACCCTACGAAGAAAATGTTCACAAATATTTCAATTCCAAACTTTTCGCACTGTAAGTTTATTCGTACTTCCAATACTTTATTGAAAAAATAAGATGTATTTAGGTACGTTCACAAAATATGCCGTCAGAAACTGTATTCTATTTTTAGGTATATTTTTTGTTTGTTTGATTTTATGCAAATATTGTTTGATAACATTTATATAGATAGAGGATCTAATAGTTTCCTAAATTTTTGTTATTATTTTCGCGAAAAGGTTAGTCGCTCTTAATTTTTTTTTCGTAATACGAGTTCCTGTGTGTCAATATTCGACAAGTGATATTGCCTGCAACTTGCCAAGCAAGGAAGAACTACCTAAATTTCTCACAGAATTCGTTTAAAACAAAGTTGTTTCATACAAACTGTTTGAGAGAGCTGTAATTAATAAATGATAAAAGTATCAACATTTTTCAACTATTTTTTATCGTTTAAAATGACAACTGTTTTTAAAACCTATTAAGGCCATCCTCGTATTTAGTTAGTTACGACAGCTTAAACATTGATTGCCTAAGTTGAGGTGAATTGAACCCCTGCCCTGATAACTTCTTTGTTGTTAAGTCATCGTCGTTTTTTTCATTAATTCGGATTTTTCAAACCGGTTTTGTAGGAAAGAATTACGTCAAGTTTTCATGCACACATCCTCTTTAATTATATAACCTTAAGGTAGTGAATGACCTGAAAATATTGTTTGAATTTTAACAATGATTCAACTGGCTCATTTGTTTATTTTATTGCATGCAACAGAACTCCTTTTAAAATATTTTCAATCTGCTTTTAAGTGTGCAGCTAAAATTTCAAACTTAAAAGCTTGGTTAGATATCAAATATTTATTTTGATATTTATTTAAGTTTTGTTTAATGGATATTGTTGGTTGATCTATATCTCGTCTTGACTGTAATATCTAAAAAACGGATTATGGAGAGGCAACGATCAATGTGTTTTGTAGATGGCACTAGATGAAAGAAGTAAAACAAACTAAGTTGATAATATTTTCAGACATGACTTATCAAGAAGGAGGACTAAAATGTTCATGTTGATCTTATGTAAGATACCTAAAATGCCTAAGACATGTTTGAAAATTGTTTACCTCTGTCCTATAGCACTCTTTGATATTTTTTACCCAATTTATTGTGTCCCCATTATATAGAAATCCATAGAAATGAATTCATTGTTGTTGAAAACATGTCACAAGTTTACTAAAAAAGATCATGGGCTAATTTTTTCTGGGCAGGATCTAGCCAACAGGAAAAATCACTAGGGATAGGTCCAAATCCAACTGAGCTAGTGGTTGAAAATAAAATTGGGTCTTTTTTCTTTCTTTTTTGTAACAGTTTTCTTCATCAACCAATCTGCAAACGATTTAATAACATCTCGTTAAGTTGAATCAAATTAGGAGAAATTTTGGAAAGAGCAAAGTCACAAAAAATTCTTTGGCGGTTAAAGTAATGTATATTTAAGAATCTACATTTCCGTTTCCCTTAAATCACGAGTTGATAGCGTGTACAAGCTGACCCCTACAAGGTAGCATCTATTTTTAAATTCCTCGTTTCTGATTGGTCCATTGACCCAAGATTAATTAAAGTTTGGCGTCTGAAGGTCTGCTGTGAGCTGGTAGTGTCAGTTCTGAACGAATCTGTAAACCGAAAGGACGTGTAATTAAAACTTATAAAATCCAACAAGTTTATTTTGGACATCATGATCATTCATTGTCGTATAAAACTAGTATAACATCAATATACTAAAAAAGAACGATAATTAAATGATGTAAAAGCAGAATGCCGACTAAACTAAAGTTTCTGTCATAAGCTGACATCTTCGTAACTTGTCTCATCTCAAATTCGGGATGGCAAAGGTTGGAAATATTAAGAAAACATTGAGGTTTTGAAACAAAGATGTCAGCCATAGTTAGAATGCCATTTATTTTCTACACTTAGGTAACAGAAAGTAAAGGGAACAGAGTAAATACCATTCACATTGCTAGTTAGCAACTAATTGTTTAAATTGAGCTTAGATTTAATAATACAATTTCTTCATGGGTTCTTAAAGTAAAAAATAATAATTTTTTTAAAGGTTTCCAATGTAGTTGCCTAAATAGGCTGATTATTATTTAGGTTAGGTTAGGTTAAAACCTAACTTAAACTAACCTAAACAAAAAGTTAACATTCATACTTTATACCAAAGGTTTTAGACAATAAGCAAACAGAGAAAAAAAACTAAGCCAGTGTGACAAAAAAAATATAGAATTGCAGAGGAATTTTCACTTACACTGACAATGTTTAATTTTGGTATATGTGGCTAAATGGTAATGGAGACTGGGACAGTAAGCAGTGTTGTAGATATTTTTATCCACATCTAGCCTGGACCTGAATCAAGTATATGTCAGCAACTATTTTTTAAAAGCTAAAACCTTGGTCACATTACCTTAGGTTGTGTGTATGAAACTACAAGTTTAACTAAGTGCACAAATGCATACACTTAGTAAAACAGTCCAACTTATCTTTCCATATGCTTAACCTAATGTTTAAGTGACTGAGGATTAATGTAAATGAATTATGTTGCCCTAACAGAATAAAAGATGCTTAGAGTTCTAAGCTGCATTTTTTTACAATTAGGGTTTCTTGGCAGAGTAACATCATTTACCATTATTTTCCTTCACCCAAAATAAGATTGACAAAATGAAAGTGTTTACTCAAGGCTGAATCCCAAGAAAAATAAACAAACAAACAAACAAACAAACAAAAATATTTAATTAGAAAACAAAACCAGATGCTATTAATTGGATGAAATCATTAAACGGTGTGGTTATTGAAAGGCATACCTGTTAGTTAAACAGCTTAAAGTGACCCAAGGTATAATTGGTATGAATCTTTTAGGATCAAATATCAAGATGGACAAAGAATAAAAGCACCAACTTATCAACTGACATTTTCACTTGTTTAGTTCTGCTTAGCATCTCTCAAGCTTCAAAAAAGACAAGGGAAAATTCTGTAGATAAAAATATAGAAATTATTAGATCTTCATTTGCATTCTTAACAGTGAAATTTTGAAGGAATTTTGGCAATTTATGTTATTTCCTCTTATTTTACAATTCACATGAATATATAATTATTATTTAAAAATCCATAGACCAAGAATAAGAGGTGGGTGGATGATATGCAAATGTGCAACTTCTCTCCAAATCTTACTTAAGCCTCGGTCACATAACCATTGTGTCAGGCGCACGAAGCCTCAAGTCTAACCAGCTGCACAAAATACAAGTACTTCTTTGCATTTGTACAACAAGCTAGACTTAAGGTTTCGTGCACTCGACCCAATGGTTATGTGAAAAAGGCTTTACACCACAGTCACATAACTATTCTGTCAAGTGCATGAAACCATAAGTCTAGATTATTGTAGAAATGTAAAGAATATTTCTATTTGTGCAACTGTTTAGACTTGAAATTTCGTGCACCCAACCAAATGGTTATGTGACCAAAGCTTTAGCTTCCCTTCTCTTACTGTTGAAAATTTCAAAAAGAAGATAAGCTAGGTATTTTTGAAAAGAAGGAAAGCTAAGCAATTGAAAATGACAGCTATTGTTAAGAATTCACTGAGAAATAAATAGGTCTGGGACAGGAGACATAAAAGTTCATTTATAACGCTTTCAAAAATTCCCGAATTTTATTTATTTCAGATATCCAAAAACCAAAAAAACTTCTTACGATTTTTACATTTTGAAGTTTTTTTAATATTTACCTTGGAGCCAAAGTTTAGTGTTGTCGTTATCCGTGCTTCAATTATCCCCAATTGGCAAATAAAACATTCAATACTCATCTATCCATTTTTCCGCTTCATATAAAAGATCAACTATTTGCAAGTGACATTTTCTATTTCCTTTCGTTTGATGTAGTGAACCATTTTGCAATTGAGAGCCGTAAACAAGTCTTCAGCAACAGAGTTTGCAAACTTAGCCACAGAAAAAAATCTGATTTTAGCTGAAATTTTCATATCTGTCTGAGCTTAAGTCAGTTGTCTTAAGACAGTCTTATGCTAATTTTTAGACCTGCCTCATGGTGGATTAACAAGTTGATCCTATAGCCAATGTAAGTCAGATACCGGTAGAATGGTGATATCAAATTTTCATTCCTTGTCAGTCTTAAGTCAAGTTTCTTGAGACAGTCTTTGTACACATTTAAGCTTAGACAGGTACGAAAATTTCAGCTTTTGTAAAGACCTACCTAGTATTGTGTTCTGGCTAGATTTTCCAGGCTGAGTAGAGAAAAAAACAAAATGACACTTAAATAACATTATTTTGCAGTTTCAGGTAAAAATGGTATTAAATGTTATTTAATAGAAAAGATGAATTGATTTCTATTTACAAAGATTGAAGAGTCATTTGCCATAATGGCGTCACGCAGCCATGGCTTTATGCCGTTCAGTATGAATTTTCGCGGATAATAGCTTAAATTTTTGTACCTGTCTAAGCTTAAATGTGTCTTAAGACTGTCTTAAGAAACTTGACTTAAGACTGACAAAAATAATGAAAATTTGCTTTCACCATTTTGCCTGTATCTGACTTACAGCGGCTCTAGGATCAAATTGTTAATCCACCTTGAGACAGGTCCAAAAATTAGCATAAGACTGTCTGTCTTAAGTCTGTCTTAAGCCAAGTGACTTAAGCTTATACAGATACCAAAATCTTAGCTAATATCTCCAAATTGAAAGAAATTTCCTTTTTATATCTGCATGTTATGTAAATTTTGACTTAGGTATGTCTGAATCGTACGACATTTTTTGCCGAGACGCTGTGGATGTCACTCGAGCCCTACACGACATCAGAAGCTTTTCTTGTGGAAAATATAGGCCGGGTAAGAGAAGCTGATTTTTTCCGTACGTGTCTAAGCTTAAACGTGTCTGAAAAAATATCTTAAGAGATCTGAATCAAGACTGACTAAGCATGACATTTGGGTTCTGCCGTGTTTCCGTCATCGACTTACATTGGAAGAAGGATCAAATTTTTGATCTCGCTTTGTAATGAAAACGTGCATTAATATGTCTTATGTCAGTCTCAACCCATCTAGCTCGACCTTTTAGACTGTTACAAAAATTTCAGTTCAAGTTTTGAAGTATATTTTCCGCGAAGAGGCATGAAGCGCGAAAAAAAGCCTCATCGCGTAATTTGTTTTCTGTTTGCAAGGAAATATTTTAATCATATCATAAAACTTTAATTGCAGGTTTGAACATTTTCAAAGTTTCTTAATCTCAGTAATTCTCATATCTAGGTGTATATTTTCGCGAAATTCGGACACGTCACTTGAATTAATCCTTTTTGAAAAAATGACATCAGAAACAACATTTTTAGTTTTTAGGTAGTTTCTTTTTAAATGTAAAAATATGAAGAATGGTGATTAAAATTAATTTAGAAGTAACTTTTTTTTGCTTAACTTGTTACAAAACTTTCATAAACAGACTAGCTTATTTTTCTAAATTGCAGATTTCTATTTTGAGTTTTTAATGAGATGACGCATCGAAATTTTCTTGTCGTTATCCATGTTTATTCGCAAATGTTTATTGCACTTGTGATTATTCCTATCTGCCAGAGGATAATTACTATGGATTTTACGAGATTAAGCTTTCTCACATACTCTGAACCGAGTTTCATTTTATTAGAGATCCTCTTTATATTTGAATTTATCCACAGCAAATAAAATTTATTCGAGTCTCTTCACATATAATTCGGTCTAACTTGTCTGTTTTAGTTTTAATAATATTTAATGTAGACCGAGATCGAGTTTTCTTTGCTATGAAGGAGAATGTGTTTGGAGATAATTATTTTTGAACCCAAAACATTCGATGCCCTTCTTTTGGATGCTGCAACGGAAAACTCGATGGTTTTCATATTACCTAAGCAAATATAGAAAATATTATTCAGTCAGAGTAACGACACAGACAACGACATTTTCTGTCACAGAAAAATGTCTAATGTATGTAAATGTAGCTTAAAGAGTCATCAGCAGTTGCATTGTCTGTAATGTGTATAACGTGGATAATTTTGATATCTATGATTTATTGATATCTGTGTTAATGGAGCTAGTACCCATAGACATTAAAAAATACCTGGCCAGCTCACACTCCTAAGTTCCAAGCAATGATGGAAGGGCCATTTTGGCGCCACATGCGGGACCAAAGCAATGTGACTTAAATATAAAGTAAATGTTTACCAATTTAGCCACACTGCTTTGGTCCCGCGTGTGGCGCCAAAACACCTGTCCCAATAAAAAACACTTACTGTCTCCCAATTTCCCCCCCACGCTAGGGGCCGCGGGGGGGCCGCCAAAATGGCCTTTCAGTTGGTTCTTGGAACTTACAGGCAGGCGGGCTGGGTCAGTGATTAGTCTAGCTAAATCTAATGTCGTTGCTAGTACCCCACCCAAACTGAGTGAAGAAAAAAGAAAAATGTAGTATCGCTTGCATTATTCAACTCATAAAATTCAAGAGCTTTTTTATTTTTTGTTTCAAAAAGCCATTCTCTTAATACTTTTAGCTTTGTTTTGGGTTGGGTACTTGTGCCATTTCCTGTTTGTGAGTAAATTAGGAACCACATTTCAGTCAATCATGATATCGGTGTTTTATTACTATATATGTCTATGGTATAAACGTGGCTTATTCTTGAGATTTCTTGCACTAATTATAGGTGACATTGAGACTAACGAGGATGACACCATATCGCTTCCATTTGAAGACATCCCAGATGCCATGGCTCCAGCCAGAGACTTTGTAAGATTACGCAAGGAAATGTCACTAATACTTTTTTCACGCAATCCTTCACGCAAACTGAGGATACAAAGCTTTTTGGTCAATGGAAAAGTTATTTATTTTGTGACTGATTTTGAAAATTTGAGTGGAAATTGAGCAATAGTGAACTAAAAGCAAAGCAAAGGCAATTGATTACAAGATTTTCATTGTTCAATTTCAATATTCAACCTTAATTAGCATGAAAGGTTGCGTGAAAAAATATAAGTGACATTTCCATGCTTTAGGGTCCTTGGATTAAGATACTAAAGCTGTTTCGTTTTTCTCATCTGAAGAAAAAATTTTCTTTCTAAAAACACATTAGCTTAAGTAAATCAGACATTATAATTCCGGCCCATTTTGTACACTGAGTTCAAACTTTTTATGACGAAAATGATACAGCTTATATTATTGTAAAGGGGGTTATGGGTGCGTAACCCCCCAACCAACAACAGGGCTGGGAACCGGAATGGATGTCCTTAGCAGTACTAGTGGCTGTACCTCTAAGTGTTTTGTTAGATATAACCCAATTTACGACAATATGGAAGATCCAACAATTTGAAAAAGAACAGTGTTAAGATTGAAATGTTCTCGTCAAACATTTTTTTTATTTTAATGAAAAGGGAGCATCAATGAAGACACACATTTTTTTCACAACCTTAAATATTAATTTTTTTACAAAAGCTCAAGATACGCAATTTGATAATTACAACAATTCAAAGGCTTCTGATTATTGGTGTCGTAAATTGTGATTGTAGGGATGTAGTGTTAGTGTTATCAAATTCGAGACTGCACGTACCGAAAAATATTCTTTTGTCAATAATAGATTTCAGTGCTAAGTTGTGAAACCAAACTAGAAATATACACTGACAGTGCATCACAATATTGTTTTCTTAGATGTACACTAAGCTTGCAATATTTGCTGGTGGTTTGATACGAAGCGAATTAAAATGACCTGAAATTTTTCAGATTGCTCAAAATGATTAGAAATGATTAAAAATTAGATAATTGTTTTTTAAAAATGGTCTAAAATGATTGAAAATTATCTAAATTTTTGTGCATAATTTCTAATTGTTTTGAATTGTTTTTAAACAATAAGTCAGTTTTTGAAAATTTTATATAAACAGTAAAAAAACAGTAGGTAAGAGCTGTAAAAACAATTTTTGAAATATTTTTAATTGGTCACATAATTATTCGCATTAAACCGTTTAAAATTGAAAAACCATTTAAAAACGATTTTTTGATAATGAATATTGCAAGCTTAATGTACACCGCTCAGCTTTTTTCATCGTGATACGCTTTTTCACAAGAAAAAAAAAGTTACAAAATTGATTTTAGGGTGCAGTCAAAATGCTTTTGAGAGGCCACAACTTGGACATCTTGAGAGAGGAGAGAAAATTTTACTGGAAGGCAGTCTACCTTCGACTGGAGTCCGCGTCATCAACAGCTGTTGTTTCTGCATCAAAGACAACTTCCGTTTCCGATGCGCAAGCACTTGTCGATGCCATGACCCAACTCTACAACGAAACAGTCATGACCTGTTTCGGCACCATGGGTAACAGTATTGCTAGAATTTATTTAACCTCAGAAGCACCAAACTTACCAAAGTTATTTTACCTTGATCTATCTTTATTTCATTCTATTTATATTTGCCAAAAGAAAACCTTTGGATCGTTAGTAGTTGAAATTTTCGAAACTGTCTAAGCATAAATGTGTCTTAAGACTGTCTTAATAAACTTGACATAAGACTGACTAAGAATGAAAATTTGCTTACACCATTCTGCCTGTGTCTGACTTACATTGACTATAGGATCAACTTGTTAATCCAACATGAGAGAGGTCCAAAAATTAGCATAAGGCTGTCTTAAGTCTCTCTTAAGACAAGTGACTTAAGCTTAGAAAGATACCAAAATTATTACGAACGAAGCCATACTAGTTAGATTTTTTCTCTGGTCTTACAAAAATGAGTTTAAATCAAATAAAGTTTCAAGTATAGCAAGCCTTTAATTTTGAATTTGATTTTGGTAATGTATATTTAAGAATCTACATTTCCTTTTCCCTTTGATCACGACTGGGTAGCGTGAACAAGCTGACCCATACA
>LR039831.1:8643-19942 GCA_900607525.1 Apocyclops royi
CGTTACGCGTGTTGCTTCAGAGGTAACAACAGCTGATATCTTCGTAAGTCGTCTCAGCTCAAATTTGAGTTGAGAGAGGTTGAAAATATCTTACCATCTCATATCAAAGTTAAGATGAGATGACTTACGAAGATATCAGATAAGGACTTTGATTAGCCGAAAAGAACCTTTATTTATCTGCCGTTGGTATAATAGAGTTTCAATCTTAAGAAATGTTTTAAGCTTACATTGTAGTTATGGTAGTGTTATGAAATGGTGTATCTTATTTCCTCCCACTAAGCTGTGTGAGAATGGCCTAGCTTTTTGTAACTAATTGTTGGCTTATTAAGATAGAGTCAAGTTTTTCGCTTGTACCAGCAGCATTGAAAAGCCCACACATTTTTATGAGCACATAATTATGAGCAAAAATATTCATTAATCTAGACCGTTTTAGTATCATTTGATTAAATCATGATCATAAAAAGCGCTAAGATATGTAGTTTCAGTAATTGTCACTAAGTGAAGATGAATTAAGTTACACATTAGACCGGTGCGTTTCATTGTCAAGTAATTTTTTCCCACTTTCATTGTGGTAATTTTTACAAACTTGAAATTCATGTTGATTTGTTCAGCCAAAGAACTGAAGACCAAGCTGGCAGCTCTCCCGAAGGTTCTGCCAAAGCTTTAGATGAAACAACTTCCTTACCTGAAGACAGAACACCTGTGAGTACTGAAGCATTGTATTGCATGGGGCAAGGAGCTGGCTCACTTATAAAGGTTAGGTTAGGTTAAAAAATACAATTTGAAACTTTTCAAATTGTGACGATTTTACATTTGTAACTTTTTAGGAAGAGTGACAATTTGATAAATGACCTAATGCAACAGTGTGTCACAATACTAGATAATGTTAGTTAGTATGTTCAAAGCAGAGTGACCTAAGTTCAAACACACACCCAGGTCAGGAAAATTGTTTGTTTGTGATATTTTTACCCTTGATAATTAGTATTATACAATATTGGGTCAAAAAAATCATTCATTCATTCATGCGAGAACATTCACAAAATAATTTATCCAAGCATTAGGTAGTGGTATTTTCAAAAGAAAATAAATTATTTTTAATCAAACCACAATTGCTGGAAATCTCCGACTTAATAAATAATTTTAAAATGTCTCTAAGATTTGTTTGTAGATTTTCATGAACAAACTATCTCATAAGTCATAGTAGCTAAAACCCGTATTTATCGAACCTAGGTAAATTCGAGTTTTAACCTATCCCTACTCCTTAAAATGTTGTTAGGCTACGATGTAATACTAACTTTAGAAATTTTGGAGCTTATACTTAAAAAAAATAATTTAATTCTAATGTCTAGGCTACCCAGGAACAGAAGCAAGGAGAAGAAGCGACACCAAGCGATGACAGCAAAGTTGCATCGGAAAATGTGTCATCGCAAAGTCGCGAAACCTCCAAAGAACAAGTGAACCTTTCAGTAAAAAACAAAAAGAAAAATGACAAAAAACAGAAAAAATAATGTTTGTATTATTGTTGAAATATAGAGAATTCTAACGATTTTTATTGGCCCTTCATTGAAAAGCTAAGCCCGGGGGGTGGGGTGGGCCCAGGGGCGAGAGGCTGACTTTAACTTAGATTATACGAAGAGCTGTGTTTAAGTTTGATGTAATCGAGGCAAGCTTTCATTAATAAAAAATTAATCGAATTTAATGTTAGGTATTCTAAGCCAGTAAGAATTTTGTGGAATTTCCTAAAAATTAAAAAATGAATAGTACAAGTTTTTAACTTAACTCAAGTATGTATTCAGATTTTGGTGAAATTCATTGAAAAGAACAGTGGTGCTAGACCTGGTGGAATTCCCTTTCCTGCTTACTGGTAACTTTACACTTGAGATAATTATTTTGTTCAGAATCTGGTGGAATTTTTTACCATTTCAAGCAGCACTAATAATGAAAGTAGTTATTAACTTCAGTAGTTGACTTTTCAGAATTTGGTAGATTTTTAAAAGCATTTTTAGCAACACTGTTCAAAATTAAAGGAAACAACATTTTAATGCACATAAACATTTTATGCAAGAATGGCTTCGACCTTTACTTGTTTAAAACTTGTTTAAAGATCTGACCTTCATTTAAGATAGTTCGTACGTTAAATAACGTTGGTAATGTTAAAATAGCTCACATCGTTGAAAAAACATTTTTTTGAAAATCAAAAGATTAGTAAATATGAAATTGATCTAAAGATAAAAAGAAGAAAAAGATAAAGGAATGGAGTGGAAAAACAGACAGAGAGAGAGACTAAACCAGTATGTAGTAACAGAAAAAAATGATAAAATTCCACCAAAAATGAACAAAATTTATTGAACAAACAAAACCTCTTCTAAAGAATTTCCAGTTCTTATTTTAGGGAATTCCACCAAACCTGGCAATACTGGGAGAAAATGGAAAAAAACTTTTTTGGACACAAATACCTATACTGAAAAAAATGTTGTAATTAAAAAGTGATTTAATATTTAAGTCATATTTATTCTACATAATTTCCTCATCCTTTTGCCAACATGAAGGGATCTAATCATCTAATTAAACTAATTATATGCTGGGTAATTATGTGTCATTTATGCAATTTAAAACTGGTTACATTTTTAGGCATACCTAGTATAAGAGTAAACAATGACTCAAGTGGATATACACAGTAATTTCAAAAAACGCCAAGTTATTTTATTGGTTCAGATCAGTGACGCCAGATTTGGTGAAATTTTCTGAAAAATTTGAAGTTACCCTTATAAAAAGCTTGCTGAAATTTCAAAACTTTTTTATCTAACTAATCTACTCAGTTTTTTCAAATGTCTGCCTTAAAGGAAAGTTGTCAGTGACTCGGTGTTGCCTGCAGTCAATGTTATAAACAAATTACGATCATATTATACGAGTTACGATTGAAAAGTTTGAGCGTTTTATTAGTAACTAAAATTTTGCTTTTTTTCTGAAGTCGGACAGCTTAGTCGAAAAATACGATCGTAATTTTTTATAACATTGACTACAGGAATGAGATTTAAATTCCAGCAGAAATTAAACACAATTTTAGAAAGTCTATGTAAACCCCCTTATATAGACCAAAACTTCAGTTTGAGTTTTTGGGAATTCCACCAAATCTGCCAACACAGGTCCGCAATTGACCCAGTATTGCCAGAAATGTCATTTAGATTTCCCCCAAATGAAACAAAACAGTGCATGTTCTTTGTTAAGACCCCTTTTGTCTTTAAATTTTGATTTTATGGAATTTCCCCAAAATCTGGCAACACTAGTTGTCACGGCCTCAAAACTGCCGCATGAAATGGATACGACAACAACTTGAATAGGAATTTTTCTGTCTCAGTCATTAAACCCATCCGGTTTACGCATCGATTTTGAGTCCGTGACAACTCACCCTTAAGGGGCAACAATACTATAGGGACTTCAATAGATCATAACTTTAATTTTTAAGACCTTTAATTTGAAAACTCTTTTGTTATAAATCCAAGTTAGATTATTAATTAAATGGTAATTACCTCAAAGTGTTTCCTAATTTACAAAACAAATAAAATTACCATTCACAGAAAATTTGATCAGAAAGATCTCAATTTTTTTTGTTTGTGTGTGTTTGATTCTGTAATTCGTTCACTTTGTTTCTAAATCATTCGCCTTTAAATTTTTTGGATTAATCATCATTAGAAGTGATGTAGATTAATTATCCCTATTCATGATTCAAAGACAACATATGTTGACAATGTTATAAAAAATTACGATCGTATTTTACAACAAAGTTGTTCCACTTCATTAAAAAAGCAAAATTTTAGTTACTTATAAAATGATCCAACTTTTCATTTGTAACTCGTATAATACGATTGTAATTCGTTTATAACATTGACTGATGAACAGCATTTGTTAATTTAAGTTTTTTTTAATCAAAAGAAATGAAATTTAATAACTGTTGTTTTGAAATAAAAGTTCTATAACCAAGATGAAGTTTTAACATTCGACTAGGCTGTCGCGTTTAACCAAAAAAAAGAAATAATTTGCATTTAATAAGTGATGTGCAATTTTTTAGTTTTAGCGATTTTTTCGGAGTTGATAGATGTGGTGGGCACGAAAAGTCGAAAGTGCATTTTGGCGTGTGGACTCTTTGTCATAGTGCAAAAAGTCGAAACTACACTTTGTCGAAAATCTTTAGGCAAGTGACATTTTTATTGACCGTACCAATTAAAGTAGCCTAAAAGGCTTTACTCCACTGGCAGGAACATAGGCCGATAATTGGTTGGTTTAAGATGAGTTCAGTCAAGTCAGGTCTCAAAGCTGGCTTCAGTTATATTTATAAACGCTGACTTTGCAGAAAAAATTTTTTTGATCTTTAAGATTTTTTATTCAATACTCTTTGCGACTTTCCGACCTTTCGACAAATAGCACTTTCGACTTTACGTGCAAGTCCAAATTCGTCGGTAATTTACCGTAAATTTGTAAATTACTTCTTTCAATGTTTACAGGTTGTGTGGAGAATATCGTTTCATTTCGAATGTCACACTATAAAACGATGTAACTTACCGTGACAAATGGGCGTTACACATCTAAAATCAATGTGCTAAGACATGCCAAATGATTTGACGTTCAATCTCCAATTTCATTCATTTGTCTTTACTTAGAGATAGGAGAGTTGGCCCGAACGAGATCGTTTTTCTGGCTCGACTGAGCTCGAAGCTCTAGTTAACTGCAGGGGCTAGATTTTTATCGTTTTATCGTTGCCAAGCCCAGTGTTGCTAGATGTGTCAACAAAATTCCACCAAAAATTAAATAACCAGATCTGGCAACATTTAGACCAACATTAAACCTTAATATTTATAGACTGACATTATCTGTCGATGAAATCCACGATTTTAGCTTTGAAATTAATTCAAATTTGAAAGTCACAAATAAGAAACAATTTTTAGTTAATTTCAAGTTAGCTTTTCTTAAAGATGAAAAAACCCTTGTTATATATATATATATAAAAGATTATTGAAAATAAATATCGTTTAACCAATAATGATTCATTCAAATTTTTGTCGAGTTTCAATAAATGTCACAAAGTCTAAAATTAATAAAAAAGTTCTACACATGAAGAACTCAAACAGTAAGGCAACTGTTGTATCTAACCGAATATTATTCGATTCAAAAATGAATTTATTAGAAAATCGACATTTCGACCTCTTTTTCAGCGTCCCACGTTGACGCAAAAAAATGCGTATTTTTGTTAGAACCACGTAGAGCAGTTTTTTTTCTCAGTAAAACTGTGATCAAGTCGCGTGAAGAATGTGGTGAGTAATTTTTAAATGACTAATCGTAAAAAAATGATTTTTTTATCAGACCTGTAGTCAATGTTATAAAAAATTACGATCGTATTTTACGACGAAGTTGTCCCACTTCATTAAAAAAGCAAAATATTAGTTACTCATAAAACGGTCCAACTTTTCAATTGTAACTCGTATAATACGATCGTAATTCGTTTATAACATTGACTGCTGGTATCAATGTTATGAACATGTTACGACCGTTGATACAACTAAGCTGTCCCACTTCAATAACATACATTTTTTGTTTCCTTTCAACTAGTTCAGCTTTTCAATCGTAACTTGAATTTTCGAGTAAAATAAGGCCTTTAAATTGACTAAGGTTTTGATACCTTAATGCCTGTGACTCTAATATTAAGCTGCAGTTGGGTACTTTTTGAAGATTCCATGAGGGAGGTTGATACAAAATGATATTCGAGCATAATAGACGTATTTGTATCATAATTTAACCGCATTGATTGTTACAACAGTTTTTAATTTACACAATTTTCATAATACACGTTACACATTTCACATTACAGGGCACTCAATTTTTTTTTTCAGGGTGAGTTCTTTGCTTCTTTTTGTCGTTTCTTGCACCAGCAACGATTCTTTCTGGAGAGATCAACACTTTCGACCCAGTCCAGGTAGTTTCAGCGTTGAAATAGTTTTTCTTTACTTTATAAAATGGTGTGTACTACCGTGATATTCTTATTATTCTTATCGAAAGTGTGACAAGGCAAAGAATCGTCGGCTAAGTTTTAAAACTAATTATTCAATGTATTCTTTAGGTCTATCATCGATCCATTTCATTCCCAGCCCTAAATTCCCTTGGCTCGATACTAGGGGATCTTTATTTCAAACGAGATTCAAGTCGCCGGATCACAAGAGCATTCGAGCAGAAGTCGATCTTGTGCCTGCGTCTGGCAATCACGTGACTGGAAAAGTTTTCTTTGAGCAGGTCAAAAACAGCCGAGTAGGTTACCCAGCCTATTCTGCCTAACAGGCTGAGTCTAGTTTGAAATAAAGAAAATTGTTTAATCGGACAATATCACTCATTTTTATATTAACCAAAGCTTCATTCACTTAAATTAAAGCTCTGATATATTTCTTAATCTAATTAAAAAGTTTTCTCCTAAAAATATTTAGGCACTACCTGGAGGTGACGTTCTCATAACAGGACACGTTGATGGTCTCAAACCGGGTATCATACCCACTAAATCTCTAATTTCATTAAATAATTCAACTACTAAGCTTAATACAGATGGCTTAAGACTGACTTAAAATGAGACTCACTCTAGATATAAGATATAAATTAATATCATCGGGAATGTAAAACAAAGACTGACTAATATTAGAATTCTGAGTTTCACTTATTTTTAGTCTGACTTGATAAGCCTGTCTTAAGATACATTAATGTAAGCTGAAACCGATATTAAAGTTTCAGTTAGAATTTGATTTAGTGATATTTAGCAGCAGTGTTGCCAAAGATAGGATAATTATTTCACCAAAGCATAAACAAATTATTGTTTTCCTACTATATCTAGAATAACCTTTCGAAACATGATTTTCTTGCTTCAATTTTAAGGAATTCCACCAGATCTAGCAACACCTCCTAGCAACATATTGAATTTCTTTTTTTTTTTTTTTTTTTTGAAAATGTTTAAACTAATTTTTCAAACTAGGTCTGCACGGGTTTCATATTCATGAAAAGGGAGAGTTGGGGAATGACTGCAAAGATGCCGGTGGACATTTTAACCCATACAATGTGAGTAGAATTTTGAAATATTATCCTTCTACCTATGAGCCTTTCATAAGTAACTTTTCTCAACAGGTGGCGACGAATTGAAGGGGAGTTGTCATGGACTCAAAACTGCTATGTACATAAAATGGATGTGTCAATGACTGAGATCGAAAAATTCTTATTAAAATTGCTGTTGCATTTGTTTTACGCAGCGGTTATGAGTCGCTGACAACGGACCTGTAACCTGACCTCAACTAAGAATACATGTAGATTCAGTTATGTAAAAGAAATTTATGAAAAAGCCATGATCAGTAATAATACATTTTAAGGAAAGTATACCATGACCAAGCTGAACTGTCACTAAGTGCAGTAAAGACATTTTTTATCTCTAAACGGTATAGATTTTTTAGGCCACCCACGGAGCCCCATTCGCCTTCAACCGACATGCGGGCGACCTTGGGAACATACAGACACTGAGAGATGGAATTACAAGGATTGCACTAAAAGACAAAAGAATTTCGTTGAGCGACGGAGCTCGGAATAACATTCTCGGTCGGGCTATTGTCATCCACAGTGGTGAGTATCGAATCAGTTTCAATGACCTCGCCGTAATCATATTTTGTTTTGTATAAATTCTTAAACCTTGCATGGTGGGGGGCATTTAAAAGTACCACCCTCGGTATGGTAGCCCCCCAGTACGGTAGACCCGTACTGTTGTTATCTTCCAGATGTACATCCAATATTTGGGGAAATCTTGAAAGGGCAACCAAAAAAATTCTACCATACCAAGAGGGCATTGCCGCCCTTGGTACGGCAGAACGGACAACCAAATCTGGGGAAAATTTTTTTTTGGCACAATAGTACCATACCAGCCTACCGTACCGGTCTACTGTACGGGGGGGGCTACTGTACCGAGGGCAGTACTTTTAAACGCCCCCTGCATGGTGAGCTTTAAAATCAAATAGTCAAAATTAGTTTTAAAAATTTTAGTATTTTTTTGTAATGGCCGTAAGAAGAATTTAGAGATGGCTGCTGGGGGTTTTGCAAAAAAAGGTTTTTCATGGAATACTCGATCGGGTTAAGAAACTTCACGAAACTTGACTATACAGCCCTCGCAGCTGCTGTCATGAAGTACTGCTCTCATCATTTTACATGACCTAGCTTATAGTAGAGATGTATTCTTAGGTGAAGACGATTTGGGCTTTGGCGGAAATGAGGAAAGTCTCAAAACCGGAAATGCAGGATCCCGTGTTGCGTGTGGAATCATCAGAAGATTAAGCTAAACCCATATAACTTTCACCAAAACAATACCTAGCATAGAATGTTTGTACAAAAAAAGAAGCTAACCTGATAATAAAAATGCGATGAAGTTTTTCATTTTAGATCGTAGCTGTTCACAGAATAATTGCGTAGGTATTCGAAACTAGCTTCACAAAAATCTTGCGAAATTTCTACACTAGTGAGTCGCAAGCACAATTGTATTAGGTATAAGGTTATTCCCACGGTGTAAAATTGTTTCCATAGTGTTAGTATGTTAGCCGCCGCCCACCTAGTGTAGGTTAGGTTAGGTCATTTAATGTTCTAAAGCTACATTTCGATTTGTGATAATTTCACACAGCGACACCATGCATTGACGACAAAGTTCGCCTTTTATAAACAAAATCAGTACCTTTTAACTAAAAATTATTTTTTTTGCAAGACGTCAACTTATTTTAGATGAAAAAAAAACCTTATTGCGGTGTGAAAACAAATTTTATGTAAAGAAAACTTTATTTTTACTGATGTGTTAGCAAGTTGCTGAAACTTAAAAATTTCTACTGCGTCTATTACAATTATTTTCATACAAAAAATTGCTGGAAGATTCAAAACTCCTACCTTACATACAATGGTGACTTATCAGTGAGACAGTTAGTCAGGATTTGTTTTTTCACTACATGGAAATTACCTAACTTATCTTAAGACTGTGGTTACACTCATTACTGATGCCTAGTGCTGTGAATTAAGCCTAGTTCAGTAAGAGCTAATTAAGTTCACAAGAGAATCACTAAGCATCTATACCTTAAAACTAACGTTTCTTAGGGAGGGGGGTGGGTAGGGGTGCTTGCTCATGATCAAAATGGTGTCTGTCATACAAAAATGTTGCAATGAGACACATTACCACTATCAAAGAAACAGGTTTTTTTTCACAAATGAAACGAATGAATTTCGAGTTTCTTTTCTTTTTAACAAACACATTTAGTTAATGGCTTTTTTACAACCTCTACTTGGTTTTAACTAATCGACCCCATCGTCGTCTTGTTCTTCCTCTTTGCTCTGATCGTGAAGTAGAACGTACTCCCGAGAGCTAAACCCGAATTTTAGAACGTCCTTTTCAAACAACTGAACGTACTTCCTCGCTTCAATTCTAGAGTTATTCACAAAAGTGCCATTCGCAGAGTCGAGATCAATCACGTAAGGGGTGACACGTCGCCCGCGCGATCCGTCCGCGCGATTGTAGTCCACCAGCCGATACTGCAAGGCCGCGTGCTGCTTCGAACATGACGGGTGGTCGAGAGGAATGTCTGCAACTTTTCTGTCGCGGCCGAGTAAATAGGCAGATTGGCGATGAATGTACAGTATGGGCAGCTCCTCACTGCCCTTGAAAACGTACAGTCGCCATTTTGTTTTGGGCTTGCGCGCCTCCTGCAATCAATATTATCAAGATTTATAAAGGTCGATCACTTAGCAAATTTAATTTCATGATCTTCGTATGATGTCATGGCATAAATAACATTTAATCTCTTTAAGTAAACTACATCAGTTAAGTTACTTAAACCAAATATTATTCTAGTCTTACCTGTGGTTCACTGTATTTGACGACAACGCCGTTGACCATATTCGTTTCTTCCAACAACTTTCCGGAAAGACCAAAGTTTACACCTTCTTTGTCTCCGGGGGCAGCGGGACCGTCTGCGTTCTGCTGTTGCTGCTCTTGTTGCTGCTGTCGTTGCTGCGCTAAGAGTTTTCTCGATTCGGCTTTGTGCCTTCGCCTCTGCCTTCTCACAGACCCACTTGACGAGCTTGTAATACTGTACGAACTAGAGCGACTTGAACGGCTCCGATCAGACGAAGAACTGCAATGTGGGGAACGAAAATAAAATATTTACTTGACCTTAACATCGAGAATAATTTTTAGCATCGGGTTGTTGCGCAGTGAAATCTTTTAAATACTGATTTGAAAACTAACATAGACAAACCAAATCAATTTTCTTCTGTGAAAACGGTATAGCTTATTGGGATCGGTAGAACACGTCCGAATATCCGAAAGAAACTTACTAGGATCTTCTTCTGCGTCGGGTTCTTGACCTTGAACTATTGGATGACGATCTCGAGCTTCTCCGTCGAGTTTTGCGTCTCCTGTGTGAACGTGACGAACTTCTTGACCTGCGATCTCGTTCCTTGCTTCGTTCGCTGCGAATTTTCGACCAGTGGGAGCCAAACGCTCTGGAATGAATGTTATAAAACCGTCTGTCGATTATGAAAAGTACAATTTTCATATTTAATAAACTTATCTAGCTTTTCACTCGTAACGTGTATTTTCACGTAAATTTAAGTTTTATTACATTGATACCACTGGGAGCCAAACGTTCTGGTATCAATATTATAAAACTCATTTTATGAGAAAATGCTTGCCACAAGTGAAAAGCTAGACAAGTTTGTTAATCAAGAAAATTTTTACTCTTTTTTGTAAGAGACAGCTTAGTTAATTCATTAATATCATTGACTACTGGAGACAATACTGTCAGCGATTCCCACGGGCATGCCTTAAGTTCTGTTGCCACGAAGTATTGTTGTACGTCAGCCAACTTTTTAAGTGTTATAAATAAAAATATTCAGAAATTTTCTAGCTCTGTCATTGCGACGTGCTTTTCGCGGGAAAAAAATCGAGCCATGCAAAAAACCAGAAAAAGCTGAGGTGGTTCACTGAGATCAAAGATTTTGCTTTTATTATCATAGTGGGACAGCTTAGTCCTCATACCTGGTGTCTTCTTCATTTTCTGGAGTCATCAGACCCACGTGAAATTTGTCATGCTGCCAGCGGTCTAAAATACATCAGTACAACTTATCATCAAAGCTGCCTTAAATTGTCATTAAAAATTTCACCAAAAAAATTACAGTAGTATAGTATAGTATAGTATAGTATAGTATAGTATAGTATAGTATAGTATAGTATAGTATAGTATAGTATAGTATA